>BQKN01053730.1:0-18197 GCA_022839385.1 Asparagus kiusianus | reverse complement strand
CCCCCCCCCCCCCCCCCCCCCCCAAAAAAAAAAAAAAAAAAAATAGCGAAAAAGTCCCCAAAAAATTTGCGAAAAGCCCCCAAAAAGTTTTACAAAAAGCCCCCAAAAGTTTATGAAAAACTCCTACTATTTTGCAAAAAGCCCACTAAAATTTATAAAAAACGCTCAAAGTAATATATATATAACTACTATAGTTAAATGGGCAAATGGGCGGCCCGTTTATTAAATGGATGGACAAAAACCCGCCCATTTAGAAAATGTTAAATGGGCAAAACATGCCTGCCCATTTAGGACCCGTCCATTTAATACCCAAACCCACCCATTTAACATCGCAGGGCCAGCAAAAGCAGCCATTGTTTTGCCGGAGTGGTCACAAATGACTCCACCAATAGCCCTATTTGCACCACGTCATGACTCATCAACGTTTAAAGCAAAAGAGTCCCTCTGTGGAGCAGACTGGCAATATGAGAGAGATACCAATCATTCTGAGGGAGTCTATGTCATAGGTTGGGGATTACTGGGAGAGACACCAATCATTCTGAGGGGGTCTATGTCATAGGTTGGGGATTTCATCATAGGCTGAAGCAAATGATTTACATACTATAGAATGTCAGTCTAACATGCAAATAACTCTTTTCCAAACCCCAACATATGGTGTGGTTTCCAAAATACCATATCTGTCTGCAAATGGCAATGCAAGCTAGTCGACCCAACTGAGAGAAGTGAGATCAATCTGAACATCTGAGAAACCGCCATTTGATTCTAGTTTGAATAGACTACTGTGGCCAATATTGAACTGCTGCAGCACACTGAAGTAAGGCCAGAGTGATTGAGCCAATTCACTTGGGATGAAAAAATGTTCAAGGGATTCAACTTGATTGTCGGTGCAGTAGATGCGTTTAAATGCCAATGAAAATTGATTACGCTTAACATAGAGTCAACATGAAGAATTTTGTGAAAAAGTCTCCAGCAACCAATTTGGAACTATTGGGCATAATAGTTCTCCATGTATCTCTGAGGATATTATGAGATCTCTTATGATGTCTAATTAGATTCCATGCAGATTTGATGGTGAATTGGCCAGCCTTGTCAGGGATCCAATGCCTTGTATCATCATCCTCAGATAACGTAGGGGCAGATTCATTTAAGAGTCGCACAAGTTCCTCACCAATAGTATTATTCAGTTCAGAGAAATCCCATATACCATTATCACAAAAATCCCTAAGTTTAACATTAATTTCCAAGTTATCATCAAGGAAAGCAAAGTTAAACTTAGGATTCCAGTTGTCATACCAAAAGGATACATTTCCCTTACCCACAGTCCATGCACAATGCTCATCAAAAATAGATTTGACTGACATATCATTCTTCCACTCCCTTGAGCATCTAAGGGGGCTTTTCAGGGTAGAGGAGATGGAGATATCTTGTATTTAGCTCTCATAAATTAAGCCCATATAGATTGAGAAGATGTTAGGTGCCAATATAGTTTCGTTAAGAAAGCAGTTTCAATGTCAATGATTGATAGCAAGTCCTTCTTCTTCATATGGGTAGCAAATTTTCTTCCACTCAAGCCAATGCCTCCTATGACCATATTCAGAAAAGCCCCAGAAGAATCTTGCCAGAATAGATTCAATTTTCGTGAAAACTATTTTAGGAATAACAGTAGCAGCTAATTAATAGATTGACATGCTGGTCACAACGTGTTTAATCCAAATCAATTTACGAGCAGAACATAAGAATTTGAAGTGCTATCCTTGAACCCTCATTTCAATTTTGTCAATCAGGGGCTGGAACATTGCAACTCTTCTCCGTCCTGGACCAATAGGCACTCCCAAGTATTTGAAAGGAAAAACAACCTTGAAAACTTGATAGCATTGTGCACTACCCTAACCATAGAATGTGAGGCTTATTTAGCAAACAAAAATTTAATTTTTGTCAAGTTCAATCTTTGACCCGAGGCGTGTTGATTCTCCTCTAGAGCTTTCATGACTGTAAGGATGCTTTTTCTCGCTGCATTAGAAAAGATGATAAGGTAATCTGCAAACAACAAATGTGAGAGGCAGATAGTATTTGTTGTGTCAAATAGGTCTTCAATAGCCATCATTTGGTTTAGTTTTCTGGGTAAGGCTTCTTTTGCTAATATGAATAGAGAAGGAGAGTGGGGATCCCCCTGTCTGAGGCCACGAGAGGACACAAAATTGCCTTTGTTAACTCCTTGGAAGGTGACTGAGAAAGAACAATGACCAATGCAAGCCTGGATGATTTTAATCCGTTGAGTTCAAAAGCCAAACTTGTACAAAACAACCCAGAGAAGATCCCATTCAAGCCTATCATATGCTTTGTGCATATCAATGTTAAGAATAGCATTTCATTGAGTAGAAGACTTGTTATTTTTCTGCAAATCTCTTGGACCAAACTGATATTATCAGTGATGCTTCTACCTTTGATAAATGGCCCTTGAGTGTTTGATATGAGAGCTAGAGAAGAGGGGCTATTCTGGCACATGTAGCTTTAGCGAAGATTTTGTAGACAGTAGTACATAAGCTGATAGGCCTGAAATCTCTAAATGAAGTAGGAGGATTCGTTTTGGGTATTAGCACCAACACAGTATGGGTAAAAGCTTCAGGGATTATCTGGCCTGTAAGAGTTCATTTGTAGCCTGCCATAGAGTGGTTTTAACAATGTCCCACATGGAAGTAGAAAAACTAGCCGAGAAGCCATCAATGCTAGGGGCGCTGTCACTAATAATGGAGAATGTAGCAGATTGTATTACTTCCATAGTACAAGGCCTCATTAATGTCTCATTATCCTCCTGAGTAACTTGTGGATTGATCAGGTTCTGCATCTCAACATCAATAATCTGAGCTTCTGAAGATAAAAGATATCCTTGAAGAAGGAGATGGCCATATTATGAATATTATCACAACCATGTATAGTTATATCATCAGGACCCTTGATAGATTGTATTCTAGCTTGAAACTATTTGCTTCTGACAATACCATGAAAAAACTAGTTTTAGCATCTCCTTCTTTCATTCATTTGACTCTTGATGTTTGTTTCTAGTATATCTCTTCTTGAGTGATAGCAGTCCTCCGTCTATGCTTGCATTCTGAGTATTGTTGGAACAAACTGTCATTCCAGTTAGCTCGTAGACTTACATCAAGATTATAATTCTCACTTGAGAGTTCAGATATCCTATCAAATATATTGCCAAATGGTTTGATATTCTAGACTTTAAGAGAAGCTCTAACGTTTTCTAGCTTGGAATGGAGATCCTGGAGTGGTGATGCAGAGAGTGATCTGGACCAAGCTTTCATAACCAATGTTTTGAATTCCTTACGAGATATCCACATTCTTTGAAATTGCCACAATCTCAGACCTAAGTAAGATTCCATGTTATTCTAGCACAATAGGGTAATGATATGAGAAATTTATGTTAAACAAAGTAGCTGAAATTCCACCATTCAGAGTAAGTCAAGAGGATTGTAACACCCTGTTGAGAACTTTCCAAGTACGATGAAGGCCATCCGTATTTTTGCACCATGCCACATTCATGGGTACAAGAATTGAATTCCCTCATTGCTAGAGGATTAAGCTGAGCACCCCCAATACGTTCATGAGTGTATCTGATGGTATTAAAGTCCCCCCTCCCCCCAAATCCAAGGTCCAAAGATAGTAAGATGAAGAAGCCTTAGCTCTTGCCACAATTCCTTTCTAGCTTGAATAGAGTGCTTCCCATATATGGCCAAGAGATGAAAAGTACAGTTAGCAAAAGATACCTCCACTGTTACAGATTGGACTAAAATTTTAACAGGAGCATCAAATACTCATTGTCTCCAAAGAATCTGTATTTTACCTCTTATACTTTGATTGGAAACCCATTTGTCAGAATCACAAAAAAAAATGCAAATTTTCTCATGTATTTGTCTTTCATAGTAGGCTCCATAAATGTACACAAAAGGGGCCTATGTGTAGAAATAATTTGTTTACAATACCCAAAGGTATCAGGATTACCAAAACCTCGAGGGTTCTAAAAAATGATAATGATGTGTGAGGAATTCATGATGGAAAGAGAGAAGGTCCTTTACCATCCTCAAGTCTGACATTTAGGGGAAGATCAGGGAGTCCCTTATTTCTTTTAGAACCGCCATGAACCGTAGAGAAGGAGGTACCCTCATCAGCCAAATGACTTCTAAGATTAACCACATCACATTGCTCATCTCTTGCCTCACAATCACAGGTCCCCAGCGCCATTGACTTGAGTTCCTCTTTGGGGTCTTGAGCCTCTTGAAGACATGAGAATGGATTGTGGTCAGCTCCCTTGGTGCTCGACGAATCGGAGTCAGAAGTGTCTTGGACTAAACCCTCCTTATATGGGTTCAAAGGGGGAAAGTAGCTACGATCAGTCTCAGAGGAGTCATCGTGGTTTGAATTATTAAATTTCATCTTACCGGAAGTGGCTTTGGATTGTTCCAACGATGCAACTTTAATTTATTGTTTACAGCTTCCCAGAAAGCTGTGTTAGCTTCAGTATTAGTTTGGAGGGACTTCATGAATGACGACGTCATCTTCTTTTTTGATGGACTAGCAAAAAGCATGACTGATTTTCCTTGTTTAGTATGATCTGATTCGAATAGACTGGTGGGGGTGGGGTGGGGATGGATGGCCTCGTTTTGTATGACATTAGTCGAGGGAGAGGGCAACTGATGAGGACATCCAGGCACGTGCACGGGACTTTCGCTGTGTTTATCAGCGTAGGAGACGCCGTATTTCAGCCGTACATCAAATCGCAGGGATATGGTTCTGATATTTAGATTTTTTTTGTTATTTTTCAGTTAGTTGATTTCAGATTAGAGTTGTTGTTAGTTATTTAGTTGTTATTGGATAAAGTTGAGAGAGATTTGATTGAGCTTTTAAATTCTGTAATAATCTCTATATAAACATTATTTGTAATCAGAATTAGGATCAATGAAGATTTTTTTGAAAGTAATTGCAATTACCTGAGTGATTGAACGTGTGAAACGTGGGTGTGAAATCCTAGCCGCTCCCCTGTTCTTTCTCCTGTTCAAACAACCGCTGCCCTCTCCTCTCTCACCTCCGCCATCCCCTTCTCCGACGACTTCGACAGCCGCCAACCCTCATCGCTCTCGAACACCCACCGCATTGGAAACCCTAGACACCGCCATCCATCACGCATACGAATCGCTCCATCGCCGCCTCAGTCGCCGACGTCGTAGCCTCATCCCGCCGCCGCCTGCATCCACTGCCGCCTGCTTCGTCCCGTCGTCAACAACCGTCGTCATCGACCGATCGGGCGCTGCTTCAGTCATTCGCCCTCTTCCTCAGATCGAACAAAGGCGAAGCAATCGGGTCGGTTTTGTTTTGCTCTGGCCCGAACCGAGTCTCTGGTTCGGTTCATCTAGGGTTCAGTTTGGTTCAAGGTGATTTAAGTTTTGAGTCGTGATCTATTGGTGTATGGCTGACCCTGACGCTGAAGATAACAATCTCGTACTTGATCCAGAGACTGGTATTGTTGATTTGCAGCTTTCCACGTGGTTCGATTACCGGATGTTCGAGAGTGTTCCTGAATACGTCGAACGCGTGACTCATCAGCTTGTAGACAGTGTGGAGAGCAGTTTGGGAATTAGTTCTTGGCACCGACGTTTTCATCCAGACACGCCGCTTCACCCCAATTATGTAGCTCTCGGAGGAGAACTCCCGCCACTCAGATTCGGAGTTATTACACCGTCTCCAGAGGATCCTCCCATCGAACCAGTCCAACCCGACGAAGGTTTAATTTTCTTACGCCCAAGTATTTTCGGAATTGCTATTGCGTGCATGCTATTATCAATCTTAGTATCAATTGCGATTATGTTGTATTCAGTTTGAATAGTGAGCGAGTGATTCTGTTGCTGAGTATTTCATCTTATCTAAATATTACAAATTGAACTGTATTAAGAGAACAAATCACTACATTAATTATCGGAATAATTTTACAAAGGTTCAAACTTAGTACATTGCAACTTTTGCTTAAAAACCGTCGTTCGCTTCATTTTACTTTTGAACTTCCTGCTTAGATTGATCGCTGATTTGGTGAAGCATTGTTGTCGCTGATCTTGCACCTGCATTCACATTGTTTCACATCATTTTTTGGTATCAGAGCATGGTTCTAGGTTAGGAATTTTATTTTATTTTCAGGTTAGGAAATTGTTTTAGTTGAGTCTTTATAAATTAAAAAAATCATCTCATTAGCTGTTAGTACACACATTTTATCTTTTTAGTTGTAGTGCATGCCCACTCGTACAGGTTTACACTATCGATTGAGAGAGTCAAGTGAGTCAACTAGTGAGTCCAGCATGTTAGGCAACACGGATCCCGAACTCCTTAAGCAAATCGCTGAGTTATCACGATAAATAGGTAATTTAGCCCAGGAGAGCCAAGCTACCCACGAGATCCTGAATGACAATAACGAGAGATTAGCGAGGCTCGAAGAAGCACGTGTTGCAACTCCTCCGCCGAACGATCAAGGCTTTGGACCCATCGCCCCACCACCACAAGGCCAAGGTTATGGGCACTTCGCTCATCGACCCCCACATCAACCTGTACCTGATCCGGACGCGCAATACTTGAGGAGCATTAAGGTCAGCGCACCAACCTTTGACAGTAAGCTCGACCCTCAAGCTTTCTTGGACTGGCTGAAGAGCATGGATTGCTACTTTGATTGGTACGCCCTGACGGAACCCCGGAAGGTCAAATTCGTAGCTATGAAACTCACCGGACCCGCCTGCCAATATTGGTCCAACCTCAAATCACTAAGGCATATTAGAGGTGAGTTACCAATTACAACTTGGCGAGAAATAGCAGATGAACTGAAACAAAAATACCTCCCGCCATCGTTTTATCATAGACTATTAGACAAGTGGCATCGTCTCACTCAAGGAACCAAGTCTACGAAAGAATATGTTGCGCAATTCGACAAATTGTTTACTTGATGTAGCACCATTGAGCAAGAGGCACTAATGAAGGTCTTGTCAAAGTTTAGAGCTGGATTGAGAAATGACCTCCAAGCTTAACTCTTTGCTAGAGGAATAGACACCCTTGAGAGGGCTTACGCATTAGTTCAAGATTTAGATGAAGCCAAATCCCATAGGAATCAGGACTTTAGAACTTATTCCTCCCAGTCTTCCCGTGCCACAACCTCTAGTCAGCCTCCGAGTCGATCTAACCCTAGTTCTTGTAAGATCTGAAATAGATACACTTAAAACACTAGAAGGGGTGAATAGTGTTCTTTTAAAATTTATGCAAAGTAGATTATAAATTGCAAAGAAAAATGGTAATCTCAGAAATTCACAATCACAAACACAAGGATTTATACTGGTTTTACCAATCCGGTGTACATCCAGTCCCCAAGCAAATCCCGCTTGAGAGTTTCCACTATGATTTTTAAACCTTACAAAATCAAAAGCAATCCTGACCAATTTGCAAGACCATGCAAATTGCAAACCCAATTGACAAGACCATGCCAATTGTAAACCGACCTCTAGACCAAGAGATCAACCCCTCTCATAAACCGAGAGAACCTTTCTTTGAAGCAATGTACAATTCCAATCCTATAAGCCTTGATGTGGATGTGAATGTGTAACAGTGGCTTATCAATATTTTTAACTCTCTGAATATTGCCTAAACAAGCTCTAAGAATGATAGGAATAAATGTAATATCAGAAACTCTCTTTTATAGAAAAACAAATTAAAAAACTGAAAGTTTAGAGAGTTAATTTGCACAACATGTGAATCTTATAAGTGCAAAACTTGGTGCTTGTTTTCTGATGTTTAAACCTATTTATAGCCTCTGAAATGACAAAATTTTAAACCCAATTAACGTCCACAAAACGGCTATAAACAGACACTTATTCAAAACCTGGAATCTGAAAAAACTACATCTGTAGTCGACTACAAGTCATAGTAGTTGACTACACTGAGTCTAAACAGACTCTGTGAAGTCAGAAAATTGCTTAGTAGTCGACTACAAGGCACAGTAGTCGACTACACTGTAAACTCACAGATTCTGGAATTTTCTCTTTAGTATTTTGACCGTAACTTTCTCATCCGATATCGGAATGAGGTGATTTAAGATTTGTTGGAAAGCTCTTGAAGAGACCTACAACTTTTATCTTTTGAGATTTTCCAGATTCTAATTTCTAAGGGGTATAAATGATATGTTTTAAGACTCACTCAATATTTATAAACTCTAATGGCTAACATAGGGGATTTCTATTGTTAACCAACATACTAAGCATGTGTTAGTATGTTCTAACACTATGTGTGTGCATGTGTATGAGTGATCAAGGCTTGTATAAATTTCTAAGCAAAGAAAATATAAAATTATATTTTGACAATAAAGTATATCTTCTTCTTTGCTTCATTTTGCCTTGAACTCATATATGTCTTGGGTATCTCTTTGAATATAATTATTGATATAGCTCTGATACTCAAAACAAATGTTAGCACATAATACACACAACATATAATATTTGTTATCATCAAAATAAACTAATCTTGGGGTCAAGATTCCTAACATTCTCCCCCTTTTTGATGATGACAAATATATGTTATTAAGATATAAAAATTTTAATCCCCCTGCATAAAATCATTAAATAAAATCTTTTACTCCCCCTACATCAAAGTATTAGTAAAAATTAAATTTAAAATTTAAAATTTTCTATATAACTCCCCCTTTGTCATTAACAAAAAGAAATAAACATAATTCTAGTTAAAATTTTTTTTTCCCGGGTACCTTAATAAAAATATTAAGCGCTTTGGTACCCTTTTATATTAGATCATTAGGATTAGCCCTTAGGAATCCAAATCCACTTGGAATTTGGTTTCCATTTATTAACATAAGTGTAATTCTTTGAATTGTAAACTTTATGCATATAAGATGAAATATAATCATTCCTATCATGAATATTCAAATTCTTAGGAATCCATATATACTTATTTTGTTTAGTATGAATATTCTTATTATTATTTTTCAAAACATAATTATTCTTTGTAAAATACTTAGGAACAAATCCAATGCCAAAATGATTGTTTGAAGATTTTTGAAATAAGAGCAAATTATTCAAATTCTCTTTACTTTTATTGAATTTACTAACATTCAAACATATATCATCATATTTTAATTTAATAGAAGAAATATCTTTATCTAAAACATTAATGCGAATTTTTAAATCATTGCATTCTGATTTTAGATAAACATTCTCATTAGTAAAAATATGATTTTCTTTAAGCAATGATTTATTTTCCTTTTTCAATTCAATTACTTGAGAATAAGAAATAGTAGAAGAATTAAAATTAGAAATTTCTTCAAGTAATCTTTTATTTTCACCTTTAAGAAAATTATGTGAATCCTTTAATCTCAAAAATGTTTCATATAATTCATTGAAAGCATCTAAAAGTTCTTCATTGTCACTTACTTCATCTTGTGTCATAAAACACATATGAGCGCTTTCTTTTTCTTTGATTTCTTCATCCGAAGACGAATCATCACTATCATCCCATGTAGCCACCAAAGCCTTCCTTTTCTTGTTGAATTTTGTAGACTTTAGCTTTGATTTTAGAAGGGGACAATCATTCTTCATATGTCCTACCTTATTGCAACCATAACAAATGAAATTATTGTTAGTATCTTTAACATTACTTGTACCTTCATGAGTTACCTTGAGTGTGTGCCAAATATCATATGCGGATGTGGCCATTGACACCCTATTGAACTCATTCTTGTCAAGAGCACAAAATAAGACATTCATTGCTTTAAAATCCAAGTTTGCATTATTCCTTTGAGATGTAGTCCATTCTGTGAAAGGAGTTGTTGGCATCTCATATTTTGTTTCCACAATGCTCCAAAGTTCGTAGCCAATTGATTGAAGGTAAATCTTCATTCGATACTTTCAATAGTTGTAGTTCAATCCATCGAACATTGGTGGACGATTTGTAGAATGACTTTCTTTGAATTGTAATGTATTTGTTGATGCCATCTTTCACCTTGTTCTGATACCAAATGTAAGATCTGAAATAGATACACTTAAAACACTAGAAGGGGGTGAATAGTATTCTTTTAAAATTTATGCAAAGTAGATTATAAATTGCAAAGAAAAATGGCAATCTCAGAAATTCACAATCACAAACACAATGATTTATACTGGTTCCACCAATCCGGTGTACATCCAGTCCCCAAGCAAATCCCGCTTGAGAGTTTCCACTATGATTTTTAAACCTTACAAAATCAAAAGCAAACCTGACCAATTTGCAAGACCATACAAATTGCAAACCCAATTGATAAGACCATGTCAATTGTAAACCGACCTCTAGACCAAGAGATCAACCCCTCTCATAAACCGAGAGAACCTTTCTTTGAAGCAATGTACAATTCCAATCCTATAAGCCTTGATGTGGATGTGAACGTGTAATAGTGGCTTATCAATATTTTTAACTCTCTAAATATTGCCTAAACAAGCTCTAAGAATGATAGGAATAAAGGCAATATCAGAAACTCTCTTTTATAGAAAAACAGATTAAAAAACTAAAAGTTTAGAGAGTTAATTTGCACAACATGTGAATCTTATAAGTGCAAAACTTGGTGCTTGTTTTCTGATGTTTAAACCTATTTATAGCCTCTGAAATGACAAAATTTTAAACCCAATTAACGTCCACAAAACGGCTATAAACAGACACTTATTCAAAACCTGGAATCTGAAAAAACTACATCTGTAGTCAACTACAAGTCATAGTAGTCGACTACACTGAGTCTAAACAGACTCTGTGAAGTCAGAAAATTGCTTAGTAGTCGACTACAAGGCACAGTAGTCGACTACACTGTAAACTCACAGATTCTGGAATTTTCTCTTTAGTATTTTGACCGTAACTTTCTCATCCGATATCGGAATGAGGTGATTTAAGATTTGTTGGAATGCTATTGAAGAGACCTACAACTTTGATCTTTTGAGTTTTTCCAGATTCTAATTTCTAAGGGGTATAAATAATATATTTTAATGCTTACTCAATATTTATAAACTCTAATGGCTAACATAGGGGATTTCTATTGTTAACCAACATACTAAGCATGTGTTAGTATGTTCTAACACTATATGTGTGCATGTGTATGAGTGATCAAGGCTTGTATAAATTTCTAAGCAAAGAAAATATAAAATTACATTTTGACAATAAAGTATATCTTCTTCTTTGCTTCATTTTGCCTTGAACTCATATATGTCTTAAATATCTCTTTGAATATAATTGTTGATATAGCTCTGATACTGCAAAACAAATGTTAGCACATAATACACACAACATATAATATTTGTTATCATCAAAATAAACTAATCTTGGGGTCAAGATTCCTAACAGTTCTTCCCAACCTAAAGTCGACCCCAAAGGCAAGGAGCCGGAGAGAGATTTCTCTAAGATCGGCCCTCACGTCAAGTGCAATAAATGCTAAGGGTATGGACACGTTGCTGTGAACTGTCCGACCCGTCACAAGGTTGCCATCATCGATGGACAATACGAATTTGAACCTGAGCTTGATAGTGGCGAGTTTATCCATCAAGTTGACGATGATACCGATGATTTCAAGGATGATGCAGATGATACTGTCTTAGGTTGTCTTAGGAAAATTGAAACTCCTACCGTATCAGTCGTCAGATGCGCCACCTCCCAATCCAAGGCTGTTAATGATTGGAGACGTACTTCCATTTTCCATACGTTCACAAAGATTGGTGATAAAAATTGTAAAGTGATCGTGGACAGTGGAAGCTGCATTAACGCGGTCTCCTCAGCAGTAATCGCTAAGCTTGGTCTTAAAGTTGTACCCCATCCTAATCCATATAAAGTATCATGGATTAACGACACCGCACTCAATATCCAAGAGAGATGTTTAGTCCCTCTCCAATTTTCCATTTATAAGGACAAAGTTTGGTGTGATGTTCTGAAAATGGATGTGGGTCAAGTTATTTTTCGAAGACCCTGGCTATTTGATAATGACGTTCATATCTTCGGGCGATCCAATATGCTATTATTCGAGCATGATGGGAAGAAGGTCAAGATCCTTCCGGTTCAATCAAAAGGTAATGACAAGAAGCCCGATCCAAACAAGTTTTCCCAAGGCGTTAATCTAATTGGAGCCAAAGAGATTGATCGTGAACTGATCAATGGAGCTCCCATTTTTTCCCTCGCCGCTAGAGAAGCTCCTAAGGATATTGCTAATACAGCTCCCCCAGAAGTCGCTCCTATGTTGGAATAATTCTCTGACGTCTTCCCTGAGGACCTCTCGGACCAGTTACCCCCGATGCGTGATATTCAACACACAATTAATTTAGTCCCGGGAGCAACCCTTCCTAATTTTCCTCACTATCGAATGAACCCCAATGAGCATGCAGAGTTGAAGAGGCAAGTTGATGAGCTGCTGAAGAAAGGCTTTGTGAAAGAAAGCATGAGCCCTTGTGCGGTTCCCGCATTACTAACGCCCAAGAAGGATGGCACATGGCATATGTGTGTGGATAGCCGTGCAATCAACAAGATCACGGTGAAATATCGTTTACCCATTCCCCGGTTGGATGACATGCTTGACCTAATGTCTGGAACCACCATCTTCTCTAAGATTGATCTTAAGAGTGGCTACCATCAGATTCGCATCCGTCCTGGTGACGAATGGAAGACCGCTTTCAAGACGAAAGACGGATTGCATGAGTGGATGGTCATGCCCTTTGGCTTGACTAACGCTCCGAGAACTTTTATGAGAGTGATGACTCAAGCACTCCGCCCCTTCACAGGAAAATTCTTGGTGGTGTACTTTGACGATATCCTTATTTACAGTAATTCTCGCGAGCAACACGTGGACCATCTGCGTCAAGTCTGTGTCGTGTTAAGAAAAGAGCAACTTTATGCCAATCCTAAGAAGTGTACTTTTCTTACATAACAAGTCATTTTTCTAGGATTCGTGGTCTCGTCTGAAGGAGTATCCGTTGACCCTGAAAAGGTTAGAGCTATCGAAGAATGGCCCGAACCCAAGAACATTAGAGACGTTCGAAGCTTTCACGGACTCGCTACTTTTTATCGTCGGTTTATCAAGGGCTTCAGTACCATCATGGCCCTATTACCGATTGCTTGAAGAAAGGTGAGTTCGAGTGGTCAAAAGCTGCTACCAAGGCATTTGAAGAGATCAAGCAAAGGATGTCGCAGGCTCCTGTTATGCGCCTGCCCGATTTTTCTAAAGTCTTCGAAATTGCGTGCGATGCCTCTGGTATTGGTATAGGTGGAGTCCTATCTCAAGAAGGACATCCCGTTGCTTACTTTAGTGAGAAGCTGAATGATACTAGGCAACGTTATTCCACCTATGATAAAGAGTTCTATGCGGTGATACAATCTCTTCGACACTGGCGTCACTATCTGCTACCACAAGAATTTCTCATATATTCTGACCACGAAGCTCTTCGATATATTCACTCCCAAAAGAAGTTGAACGCTAGACATGGTCGTTGGGTTGAGTTCCTCCATGATTATACCTACACGATCAAACATAAAGCGGGAGTAGAAAATAAGGCCGCTGATGCACTCAGCCGCCGCATGCACCTCCTCTCTATTTTGAATGCGGAAGTAATCGGCTTTGAGAAAGTTAAAGGCCAATATGAATCGTGCCCTGATTTTAGCGAAGTTTATACTTTGCTGAATGATGGAGTGACCTGTGAGATTGATGGCTTTCTCCTGAAAGATGGATATATGTTCCATTTTCGCAAGTTGTGTATTCCCGACACCTCGCTGAGAGAATTCTTGATTTGGGAACTACACACTGGAGGTCTTGTAGGACATTTTGGGAATAACAAGACTGTCGAAGCAGTTGAATGTCGTTTCTATTGGCCAAGTATTAAACGTGACGTTGTTAGGCTAGTGGGTCGATGTCACACCTGCCAACTAGCTAAGCAACGTAAGCAGAACATTGGCCTGTAACCCCTCTCCCTGTCCCAAATTGTCTCTGGCAAGATATCAGCATGGACTTCGTGTTAGGACTCCCAAAGACAATTAGAAAACACGATTATGTCCTTGTTGTTGTGGATTGATTCTCCAAAATGGCCTACTTCATATCGTGCTCCAAAACTTCTGATGCTTCTCATGTAGCCAAGTTATACTTTAATGAAGTTGTTAAACTGCACGGGCTTCCGAAAACAATTGTATCCGATAGGGATGTTAAATTTACTAGTTATTTCTAGAAAACCCTTTGGCACAAAATGGGTACTAAGCTTCAATTCTCAACGGCTTTTCATCTCCAAACCGATGGTCAGACTGAAGTAGTCAACAGGAGCTTAGGAAACCTATTGAGATCGCTAGTTGGCGAAAATCTTAGGGATTGGGATCAACATTTGCCTACTGCTAAATTTGCTTATAATAACTCTGTTAATAGGTCTACAGGCGTCAGTCCAGCTAAAGTAGTGTATGGTTATAAACCTAAACAGCCTATAGATCTTATCCTCGTGTCTGCACATCACAGAGTATCTGAGTCAGCATCTGCATTTGCATCTCGCATTCATGACTTGCATAAAGACATCAGTATTAAGATCAATGATAGCAATACTAACTATAAAATGCGAGCAAATCTAAGAAGGAGGTTTAAAGAATCTAGTGTAGGTGATTATGTGATGGTCCGGATACGTCCGGAACAGTTTCCTCCGGGAACTTTTAAAAAGTTACATGCACGAAGTGCAGGACCTTTTAGAATTCTCAAGAAAATTAATGATAATGCTTATGTTCTCGACCTTCCTGAAGGTTTTAATATTGGTTCGACTTTTAATATTAAGGATTTAGTAGAGTACAAAGGCCCACAATTTAACCCTGACAACCCACTGGTTGATGGGCCTACCCCTGAACCTATTCCTGAGAGCTCCCTTTTACCTCCACTTCCCCAGATATCACCTACATATATCAGCATGTATTTGATTCGTTGGAAAAATAGACCTGAGTCTGATGATACTTGGCTTGATCGAGGTGATTTACAGAGACTGGATCCAGATCTTCTTGAGCAGTATGACAGCCGTCTTGATTTACACTCGACAGGGTCGAGTTCTCTCCCACCTGGGGAGAATGATGAGGTCATCCAGGCACGTGCACGGGACTTTCATCGTGTTTATCAGTGTAGGAGACACCGTATTTCAGCCGTACATCAGATCGCAGGGATATGGTTCTGATATTTAGATTTGTTTTGTTATTTTTTAGTTAGTAGTTGATTTCAGATTAGAGTTGTTGTTAGTTATTTAGTTGTTATTGGATAAGGTTAAGAGAGATTTGATTGAGCTTTTAAATTCTGTAATAATCTCTATATAAACATTATTTATAATCAGAATTAGGATCAATGAAGATTTTTTTGAAAGTAATTGCAATTACCTGAGTGATTGAACGTGTGAAACGTGGGTGTGAAACCCTAGCCGCTCCCCTATTCTTTCTCATATTCAAACAACCGCTACCCTCTCCTCCCTCACCTCCGCCATCCCCTTCTCCGACGACTTCGAGAGCCGCCAACCCTCGTCGCTCTTGAACACCCACCGCATTGGAAACCCTAGACAGTGCCATCCATCACACATGCGAATCGCTCCATCGCCGCCTCAGTCGCCGACGTCGTCGCCTCATCCCGTCGCCGCCTGCGTCCACCGCCGCCTGCTTCGTCCCGTCGTCAACGACCATCGTCATCGGTCGATCGGGCGCTGCTTCAGTCATTCATCCTCTTCCTCAGATCGAACAAAACTGAAGAAATCGGGGTAGTTTTGTTTTGCTCTGGCCCGAACCGAGTCTCTGGTTCGGTTCATCTAGGGTTCAGTTTGGTTCAGTGTGATTTAAGTTTTGAGTCATGATCTATTGGTGTATAGCTGACCCTGATGCTAAAGACAATGATCTCGTGCTTGATCCAGAGACTGGTATTGTTGATTTGCAGCTTTCCCGTGGTTCGATTACCGGACGTTCGAGAGTGTTCCTGAATACGTCGAACGCATGACTCATCAGCTTGTAGACAGTGTGGAGAGCAGTTTGGGAATTAGTTCTTGGCACCGACGTTTTCATCCAGACACGCCGTTTCACCCCAATTACGTAGCTCTTGGAGAACTCCCGCCACTCAGATTCGGAGTTATTACACTGCCTCAAAAGGATCCTCCCATCGAACCAGTCCAACTCGACGAAGGTTTAATTTTCTTACGCCCAAGTATTTTCGGAATTGCTATTGCGTGCATGCTATTATCAATCTTAGTATCAATTGCGATTATGTTGTATTCAGTTTGAATAGTGAGCGAGTGATTCTGTTGCTGAGTATTTCTGCTTATCTAAATATTACAAATTGAACTGTATTAAGAGAACAAATCATTACATTAATTATCGGAATAATTTTACAAAGGTTCAAACTTAGTACATTGCAACTTTTGCTTAAAAACCGTCGTTCGCTTCATTTAATTTTGAACTTCCTGCTTAGATTGATCACTGATTTGGTGAAGCATTGTTGTCGTTGATCTTGCACCTACATTCACATTGTTTCATATCAGCAACGGCACAGTAGCTTGCTCAGTCACATTGACTTCCCTGAGCTTGGACTGTGATTGTTGGCATAGTGCTTTCTGCTATGCATGAGGCGCCGACTTGGGTTGATCTGAACACACATCAGCCATTGGGACATTTGATCAAACACCCCAGGCTTGAACTATTAGGGCTTGTTTGGATTGAGGGGAATGAGGGTGAAGGGAAGTTAGGGGAACCATTCCATTCACCTTGTTTGGGAACACTTAGGAGGTGAAGTTAATTCACCCTAGTTCCCCTTGGTTCACCCCCTATTAGCATAAAATTTGTTACCCCCCAAATTGGGGTGTAACCAAGGGGAAGGGAACTCCCTTCCCTTCCCTTCCCTTCCCTTCTCTCAGTTTCCCTTAACTTCTCTTCACCCCCCTACAAATCCAAACAGGCCCTTAGAGAAGGCGGGCGCTCCTCTGTTTGAATATTTGGTGTGCCCTTTGTATGGCTAACACATTCCACATTCAGATGACCTCGACAGTGGCATTTATTACAGAATTCAATCATTCTTTCATATACAATGGGTTGAACAAAATCCTCATACAAAAAATTGAAAGCCATCATCCCAGCTCTGTTGTAACTCAAGCAAAGTTTTCTACTGCGTCAGCATGAGATCGAACAGAGCCCGGGCCTCTAGAGCGCACCATCTGAGCACATGACTTCTGATCTTGACGACCAGGTAAGGAACTGAACGCTGGACCATGGCCACCAATGGGTGCTGAAGATAATGGAGCTCAGGGTGGCTCCTGAGGATAAAGGAAAAGATGGTCCATGGAAGGAGCAGGTTTGGATTACAGGGGGAACGGAATCTGAAGAGGAATTAGGGTTTCCAATTTGGGGATTTTTGGAAGAAGCTGGAATCATGCATGGTCTGGGGCTGAGGCTGTCGCGGCTACTGAAGAGTAGCTCGGACGGCTAGGGTAAGGGTTTGGGTTAGGGTTGTCTTCTTTCATCAATCAGAAGTGCCAGCTATTTTTTTTTTTTTTGAGAGAAAGGATGGATTACCGAAATAGTAATCCAGCCAGCTAAATTTGGCAAAAAAAGACTGTTACAAAAATAGCACTCATCCCCAACCAAGAATGAGTACCTTAGTTCATCACAGCTTTACAAAAAAACTTCACCAAGTCTCCTCTCCTACTGATAGCTAGCAACAAAATATTAGAAACTGTAACATAATGAAGTGCCAGCTATTATTCTGTATTAAAAAAATTCCCTCATCGTACGAATTGAACGTGAGGATGGAGGAGAAGAAAGTATTCAAGAGAACCTAGGGGAATAAACAATGAGATATTACAAGATTATCCTTGATTTAAATGATGCTCAATGCTTGAAGAGCAAAAAATGATGATGATAATAATAATAATAATAATAATAATAATAATAATAATAATAATAATAATAAATGGAATCCAACTTAGCTATCCCACATATTGACTTCCTTATTTTAGGTTCAAAAATATTTATTCAATAATAAACATCACATATATCTAGGGATAGTTTGCATCATAAAAAGTTTTGGCATTTTGCATGGATTACAAATTCCAAAATAGAAAAGTGACTTTCTTGGGTCTTTGGATTCCATAGTTGGTGTTTGTTTCAATAAA
>BQKN01053725.1:0-21075 GCA_022839385.1 Asparagus kiusianus | reverse complement strand
TATATATATATATATATATAATAAATTAAAGATTTCAAATCAAACTTCATCATTGCTTTCAACAAATCAAAGTTCATCCTTGTGTTCAACGTATCTAAAAGACTAAAATCAGACATTTGAACTACTAAAACAACTTCAGCTTCACTAATGTCAGGTCAAAATAATTTCGAACTACCGATGGGTACATATATCTAATGTTGATATACATATCCACTTATTTTAATTATATGCATTCTTAAATGTACTCTGTAATAAATTTAAAAGATATAACGTTCCTATGCACTTATAATTTTAATATTTGAAACCAACTACTCATATCATTTTATCTGAGGACTTATTTGGTTTTACCCCTCGTAAAGTGAAGTTAAGTGAACACAGAATAAGTCAAGAGAAGTTAATGTAACATATATTTTTTTTTTTGGGGAATTTAGTAAGGAGAACCACAAGGAACTTATTTCACCTCATTCAGGAAGTATAACAAAGTGAAGGGAATATAAGAAAATATATGTGAATTCAAATAAATATATAATCTCATATGTTATTTCACCATTGTAGATCTCGTCTTACTACAACGTTAATATTCTTTTTTATAGGAGTTCCCTTATGTTTTTTTTTATGGGAAGGGTAAGCTGAAGGAAGGTAGTTAGATTTACCTTGTTTGAGAGTTTCTTTTAAATAAAATGAGAAAGGAAAACAACAAAAGTTTATATTTATCCGTTAACCTCTATTTTGTATAATTTGGTTCCCCTCCAAAATTAGAGTGTAGAGGAAATAAAATATTTTGGACTATCATGATACGAATCCAACGTTTAAAAATAATAATTTTCCTTCATTATCTTTACTAAACTCCTAAACATGATTATTACTTTTCCCATCCCCTTCACTTCCTTTCCTTTGCATCGTTTCCCCTTCTCTTTTTTCCTTTGTATCGTGCTGGGGGGGGGCGGCTGTTTTCCCCCGGCCCGCCCCCCCCCCCCCCCCCCCCCCCAAACCCCAACCCAACCAAACCAAACCAAAAAAAACCCAAAATCCCAAACAAAATTGATGTGTTTCCTTCATTCGCTTACCTACGTTAATTTAGAGGAGGGAGCTAAATACATTGTTTCATAATCATGCATTTTAATTTTTAACGAGCCCCAAAAGTCTTGATACTTCAATAAGTGGAACCCGAAGCTCAGTCCCTGCACTGTAGCCAATACTAACTCCCATGACCATGACTACGACCGCACGTGGGCCGTGGACCCCTGATGGACCGGGCCCGCAAGCGGGTACGGTCTACACTAAGAAAAGGTGGCTCCCGTGCGCACCCACCAACCGAACCCGGATCCATGATTGCCTACTTTGACCGAACCCGACCCCCACACAGCTAATAGCCAACCATAATGAGACCCCCAACTAGTGGGACCCGCTTTGGAGTTGGATGCTGACCCGAATGCACTGGTAGCTGCGCATGCAGTCAACAGTCAGATGTGGCTATGACTCAGGGTGGGGCCCACTTGGCTGAATTGCAACTTCACACGTGGTCAGTAATGGATCCACGACTGAGGAAAAACGGTGTCACTACATAATTCATAAATAAAAATTCTACATTTATTATCAAGAGTTTTCATATTTGGGAAAAAGTACCTGATCTAATCTTATAATTAGTGACACTGTGGAATGTATATTTTTTCAATATATAAGAGATGAGCAATAAAGTTAATAAAAGGTATCGAAATAAATGAGAGATTATTAGTTCAATGATTGTTACGTTAGCCACGTATAAAATCAACAACGTCTTCAAACCAAGATACACAAAATAGTTTTTGGCTTAATTACACTTAAACACCCTATAGGTTCACTTACTTTCCACACTCACAATCATATGTGGTCAGAGGCCACACTTAAATGCTATAAAATTTCTAAAAGTTACACTTTAATATCCCCAGTTATGCAAACGAGAGAGTTTCTCCCCGAAAGTTCTCATGAGACGTTCACATACTAATTATAGAATATTTTCACTCTTAATATATGTTGAAATTATTATTAAACCTATCAAAACCCTATTTTAATATAGAATTAGGGTAGATCTAAAATAAAACTTCGATAGGTTTAGCATCGGATATAACAAAAGATGAGGATTAAAATATTCTGAATGCGAGTGTCAAATGAGATTTTTTGCGGAAAATTCTCACTTTTGGATAGTTGAAGGTACTGAAGTGCAATTTTTAAAAACTCTTAAGGTATTTAAGTCTAAACAAATACAAATTAAGGTATATATCTATAATGTGTTTAAGGGCCATTAACCTCGTAGTTTTATGTGGGGTAGGGTCTCATTACTCCTTGACCAAAGTGGGGTCACGTGACCCCACTTTGGTATAGTTAGATCCGCCCTTGCACGTGGTGGTTCGAATAGAACGAAGATTTTGGTAGATGCATCCCCTGTAATGATTTCATTTCGACTCCAAAACTTCACAGAGGAAAATGCGCTTTGACAAATAGAGCCCCAGAGGGTTAACAAGTCAAAAAGGAAATCACTTTTTAGGGGGTCCACTTGCCGAGATTTAGACTATAGAGCTAACAAGTTCCGCAACGCTATATTTGCGGGTGGTTTATCTGCAAATTTTAGCATCTATTAAAGTATAGGGTTAGTTGTGAACAGGCCTCTATGGTATGACCCAATTGTGAATAGCCCCCTTAGCTCTATTTGCGGCCAATCACTAATGGAATGGAACTCATGTGGTGGTGGCCCGGGTGCGGATACACTCTCTTAGTAAACTTTTTTTTTCCGACTCTTATAAAAGTCAAAATAAATTAACAATTAAGGGTCGATCCTCACCAATAGAACAATAGGGGGTTTACCCGCATCCTCAAATACTTTTAACAATTTTCAGATTTGAGGGGAAAAAAAGACACCCAGAGGATCTATACCTTTTAATAGAGCTGTAGGGTGTCTATTCGCAATTGAGTAAATCGAACCTCAAATCCTTTGCAAAGAAAACCCGAGTCTAAATCTCCCTGAGCAAGTATCAAAGAGCTGATGACAGAAGAAGACATCATTTTATCAAATACATGTTTCGAGCTATAAAAGAAGAACACACATCCTGCAAATGCATGTTACGTTAAGAAAGCTACAACTCTCGGTGCTCACTATAACTTCGAGTTCTGTTGCAATAAAATAGATTTTTAAAATATCCAAATCCTTCATGTTTTGCACCTATACCTTCCATGATACGTAAGATGTCTACTATATTTACCCTCAATTTATCAGAAAGTATCCAGTGCATCTGATCTATTCATATTCTATTCCTGTTGATGAGAATTCTCATATCAGGACCCGATAGAAAGAACTCGGAGAGAAGCGTTATCCGAAGCATTCTCTTATTTTTTTCGACAAACAAGCATCTAATGAATCTGATACGTAGAAAATTTTCTTTGCTCTAGACTGGGAACATGCCTCGAATACTCTCACACGAACCAACATATATATAATCATCATAACTAACATCGTGCCTTAGCTTATCGATAATTAATCACTTGTTTTCATCCTTCAATTTTCAGAAAAAACTAACATCTCCTCTAGAAAAAGTGATTATGACCTCGAATCTGTTTATCCACAATTTTGCTGTGCATGTGCAAAGAAAAACCTCGAACTAAAATACTGTACAAATCACATATCACAACATTTAAGAACATATGATGTTGCTAATAACAATTCTGAAGGCCCACTGTAATCCTAATAAAGAAAGAAGTCTCTCAAACAAGGAACCTGTCAACTCTAATTCAAACAGTCGGCAATCGAGAGAAAAGACCTTAAAATTGTCTACTTGAGCTCAGAAATCATAAAATTTTACCAGGTCAAGAGGAAATGCTAATGTTGTTTATGGTACAACAACAATACCCACCCTGGTTATAAAACTAAAATCTAAAAATTACACATACATATACATTTCTCTCTAAAGCATGAGGGCAGAAAAGTACTGCTCGAACTCTTGATCAATGGTGGGTTTACTCGTGCCCAATCGAGCATCTGCAGGGGCGAAGCCAGGATATTCGATTAGTTAAAGCACAAACACGACAGTAATAAAAAAGATCTATGGCTAAAACACTATTAAAAAGCATGATTATTCTTTTTTTGTAGTGTCAGAGCATGATTTTTTTTTCATTTAAAAAGAATAAACTATTCACAGAATCTAAGTAAATTATAGAAATCTAAGCTGAAAATATAATAATAATTTCTATTATGGAAACTTTACTTTTTGTTAATTGTTTTTATAGTAATGATTCGAAGGGCTCTCTACAGAGTCACACAAAGCATATTAGTGCAATCATTATCATTGCAATCTCTAGTTTTTTAGTACAATCACTATCAGCGGACAAGCAGTAGTAAACGCACTGATAGATATCAGTGATATAAGCATCAACATTCGTGATATGGCAGCTATCACTCACTCCTTCCTCCATGTACATATTCCATAGAGCATCCTCGAACAATCACTATCAGTGGACAGGCAGTAGTAAATGCATTCATAGATATTAGTGATATAAGCATCAAAATTCGTGATATGACACATATCGCTCTCTCCTTCCTCCATGTACATATTCTACAGAGCATCCTCCAAAGAATCCCAAAGATACGTGAAACCAGATTAAATGTTTGAGGCAAAGGCGCAAAATTTAGGCTTAGCCCATGAGCACTTGCCTACAATATGCACTCAGTAACTACAATCAGAAGAAAGCAAATACCGACAAAAAGAATAGGGAAGTTCTACGCCATGAAAGTATTTATACCTTGCTCAATGCTACATTTTCCAGAAGCAAGCAAGAAAGGTGCTACGTCATTGGAGTAAATCTCTTCAATTGTTTCATCCTCAAATTGGTGCTCCGCACATAGTTTATCCTGGGAAGAAGACATTGAAGGATTTTCAACTTTAATACCAACTTCAGATGTGATTTTATTATCAGAAACTCCAATGAAGCTTATACTGTCATTTTCAGATTCTATTTCCAAACTATTATCTATGCCACCGTCAATTAGCTCTGCTTCCATAGAGTTATGATTGGTTATGATTTGTGGATGATCAGAACTACCGTATCGATCACAATTTCTATGCTTCGGCAGTGGTGAATCTGAGTTTTCAAGCTCATAACATGGCAGCTTCCTCTTTTTGCTTAATTCAATAATGTTGGCAGAGTGATCTCCAGCAGGAAATAAGCTGAATTAAGATAGAAGAGAAGAAGAAAAAATCATCAGGGTAAAAAAGGGGGAAACTCGCTGAATTTGGAATTTATATAAACTTCTTGACTTTGTTGCCATAATATGTTTCCTGCAGAATTATTGCAACAATATAACACCGCAGAACTAACCAATTGCAGATAATAGGTATCATTAGTGAATAAAATTTGTAACAACAACCTTGGAACTTTGGTGTAGTCGAAGGGGTTTAGAAAGAAAGGTATCAGGAGCAATCAGGTGCAAATACCATTATACAAACATTTAAAATGACTTTTTAGGGGGGGAAAGGAAACACTACTCTGTAAAATAACATTTGCAAGTGTAATTTATGAAGTGGTGCAATATAATTCTCAATTATATTTGTCAGACTACAAAATTATACTCTACAATTCTCACCACAACATAGAAGGGACTTTATGAGTGAAGATGACATTTGCAAGTGTAATTTATGAAGCGGTGCAATATAATTTACATTTTCTCTGTTGATAAGTTAGGAAGCAGAGCAGAAAATAGACCGAGAATGGACTACATTAACCATTATTTATAGATTTAGCGGTCAAGCAAAGGCCCCTACTCAATCTCACACGCTTATATTCAAATATGAGTGTGTCAATTATAAAGAATTCGGAAATGACAAAAAGCAAACAAGACCAGCACTTGAAACTATAGTATCCACAAAGAATTCAGGATAAGAACTTATTGATTCTAAATGTCCAGCCATCATCACTCCCATAACTGCACCCTAAAAACCAATACACATAATATATACAAATCACTGAAAATATATGAAGCTAAGAATCTGGTAGTATAATCGACGACGCCCATTCCTTCTAAATGGTGAATTGTAAGAGTGTATGAAGAGATGTCTCCTCATATTTGAATATAAGGGTGTTACAATCTCTTAAACAAGTACCGGTGCGATTCTTACTGGGTATATGGGGCAAGATTTACTATGATTTTTGGGTGATTGCATATAACACTGACGGTCTCAACTATCAATATAGCATTGACTGTAAACTGCAGACATCAATGACTTAAAGATACTTAGTTTCCAACAATATAGCATGGGCTGTAACCCTTTACTCCTTTAGGCAGTAATTAGCACCGAAGTTTCCCATTGATATATACGAACAAAAGGTTTCAATGATAATGGGGGATGAAATAGCTAGACCTCCAAAAATATGCATGGCAATGTAGCTATTAATAAACTCATGACATGTATAGTGCTACATCTGAGCCCATGACATCTACTTGGTGCAAAAAAATTCTTATAAAGTGAAATTCAATACAGAATTTCTCTTATTATCCTATCAAGACTCTTTTTTTCAGAATCAGTACACGCAACTTTCTTCAATAGATCTTCTAGTAAGATCATGAAGTATAAACATGATATTCCACTTTGGCATTTTTTGATACACATGACTAATTACAGAACAAACTCAACAATTATTTTGTACTTGCTAGTTTGGCAAAAATATTTCAGGAATATTTAGCTCAATAAAATTGATTGCCCAGCTACCTATGTTTCATGGGTACTAGTTCTATCTGAGAATCCTATTTAAACCCATGAATCTTTCTTATTTTTCCAATGTGGGACTATACTCACAATCACATATGAATATCCTAATAGCATCGTACCCTTGTGATACCCATAGCATACGTTGAAACTTCATTGAACACTCGTTGGATTTATTTCAACCGTGTACTCAATCATATAATACATGCTCCAACTTGAAACGCCCATTGTACACTTCTTGGACATATATCCTACACTTCACATACACTAATTGAAACTTGTTGGACAAGGATCGAATTCATTTCATCCCCGTAACTACTTCAGAATGATAATTTTAGAAGGCCTTCTGAATATCGGGTTCAAAAGCAAACAATTTTCAACTTATAAATTGATATAATGATAAGAACATAAAAATATTACATAAAATTTGACATTCATAGCATATGAATGAGAAAACCAATAGCTCTCATTTAGATTATTATTATTATAGTTGTGTCCAAGAAGCAAACCTTTTAAAAATTTCCCGTACCCATACCCACAACCACACCTGTATTCATATTCGCGTAACATAGCTGGTTACAATGCCCTAAATTCTAATACATTACTTACTTATTCTCTGTTCTTTAGACCACTATAAATAAAATAAATTGTTTGCGTCGGAAATTATTTTATTTGCTGAACCCATTACAAATCGTTTATCGAATACAATGAATTCAAAGAAACAAGCCTTTTTATAAGACCTCTTGTTACAAACAAATAAGCAATTTTTTGACGCCTACATAAATGTCATTAGCAATTCAAGTAAAAAGTTCAAGTAAAATTTTGGGATAAGGTTGCTGTTGCTGTTCAACAGGCAGTTCAAGTAAAACTAGTGACCCTTCAAGTTTCTGCCTTTCAATCCCAACAATTCTCAGTCCTCTACTTCATATTTCAACTGGAATTTCTTCATGACCCTTGGGGTTCTTTCTCAAATCCAACAAAACCCAACTACTCTTTGCACTTATACCCATCATCCCAAAGCAGAAAACCCCCCAAATTAGCAATCAATTTCTAATTGAAAAATCGCACCACTTCACAAACATAATCTACACAAAAACCCATCAGCAGAGAAACAAAGCAACTCAATATGCAACAAAAAAAAAATTTAAACAGTATTTGATGAAAGTTTGATTGAAATTGACCTGTTGGGTAAGTGATCTGAATCCATGGGTTCAGCCAAAAACAAGAGGAAATAAGAATTCAGGGCTCAGCTCTCTCTAACCAAATGATTCCGTTGGTTGATTCCATGCGCTGAGCCCACTCCAGCCTAAAGACCCAAAACGGTATTGTTTAATAAATAAATAAATAAATAAATAGAATAATCATATTTATTCATCGCAGGATGTAATGATCTAATATGTCACTTCTTGAGAGTGATGGGAGTGGGAGGACATTCGGTGGTAAGTTTATGGGCTTTTTTGATGGCCCAGAACTAGCACATTAACGCTTAGCACTCTTGTTCAGGCCTGACCCATAAAACTTAGGACTGCAGAATCCAAGATCCAATCATCCCAAATATTTGAGCTTCGAAGAGCATTCCCTACTTATTTTTTTCAGTTATACTTTAAAAAAAAAAAAGCTTATATAAGTATATTTTTACTTATAAGGTCTCAAAATCATGTTGTTAAAGATTTACTTATTAATTATTTTCTAATTATGAATATCAACAAAATAAGTTGAGATTCTTCAACTTATTTTTTGTCCACTTATAAGAAGATTTACTTATTGGTATCAAAAGACCATCCTGCTCTATAACAAAATAAGTAAAAATAAATAATAGGTAACTTATAAAGAATCATAAAATAAATAGTAGCCAAGCATATCCTAAATTATGGGTCCTCGCCTTGGAGTTCAGATCCTATTAAAATGCTTTGTATGGTGGCGTGGGATGTTCTAAGCTATTTAGATATCGGGATAGTTAGGGTTTTTTTCCTGCCCCCTATATACCGGGCGGCCATGGGGTTTGGGTTGCCCTAGCCCAATCTAATTTTAGTTTTCCCTTATATTAAAAATTTGGTACGATTAATAACGATAAAAATGAATACATAATATCAGTTAGCGTTCTATATTGGGCTCAAACTGATAATATTCTTTTCCAAAATCAATATTCATATAAGAAAAGATTTTTGTGCTACAATTTAATTCAAAGAAGATTACTTCTCCTTGAATTTTTTGAAGCGAATTCTTTAATTAAGTCATCTTACATATGCACGTGTTTGAAAAAAAAACTAATGAAATGCATCCTCTAAGACTCGAACAAGAGCGGTTTACACAACAGACAAACCCCAACCACAATACCAAGTCCGCATCATGTTAAAGCTTGAAATTTTATGTTTATAATTTATAACCCTACATTATATATAAAAAAATTGGTTGCCCTCCGGTCTTCGGTTGCCCCAGCCCCGGAGCTTGGTGGGCTTACCCCAGGGCTGTGCCTGCCTGTATAACTTCGAAACTCCCATGTGGTGCGGAGTTTGATAGGATCTGAACTCGCCTTGGCCTTCAATAAGCAGACATGGTTGACAATTTGAGATAATCTCGCTTCGTAGAATTAAAATTGATTTTAGTAGAGTATAAATTAGCTCAGAACTAACCTAGTGTGGTAAATAACCATATCGGAACTTAAAACAAACTTTGTTAGGTCAGGCAAATTTTGACCACTAACCTAACCATTGATTATCCGCCCATTGATTCAAAAACTGAACTACTTTTTTTTTACCGCTTTGAGAAACTGAACCTCAACCTAAGTTTGCAAGGTTGGGCCTTGGGGTTCTAGAGTCTCACTGACTCCAATATTTGAATTTGAGAAATTTGACAAATTAAGAATTCTTGAAAGTTTCATGTTTTTGAAATATTTTTTTGTTAGATTGAGTGTAGATTTTAATTTTTTTGTCTCTGTCAAAGAACTTTTGATGCGAGGTCATTTTTCCATGGATTCGTAGAAACAGAAAACTAGGAGTCCAAGAGTTAAGCTTTCAAAAAAGATGCATAACAAGTTTAACCGTAGTCAAGTTGGCATGGAAAGCAAAAACAGGGGAAAATCCCGTTCACACACAGATACAAGAGAGAGCGTGTATCCCAAGTGAATACCAAAAGAATTAAGTCGAGGTCTTCTACATAAATGTTGCTAGAGTAGTGTTTTATGCCCTTAAACATCCAATACATTTTTATTGAATATTAATTAAGTTTTATTGTTGCACATATTGTTGGGTATATTTTATATAATTGTTATATTATCTTTAGAAATTATTTTGTTAGATCATGCACTGTGATTGTTAATTATTTTCTTGGAGATATGATCTAATTCAGAAGTTTTTTAAATTAGTGCTTAACCTATAACTAGTAAATGATAGTTTTATTATAACAGGTTATTATGAATAACAACGACATGTGAGATGTGATGGTTAATCTCAGCTACCAGGAATAAAGATTCCCCGGGTGTATGTCATAAGCGCATATTTTATATGTGTAGCACAAGACCTTATTTGTATTCTCTAGGACGAGCCACCTAAGAGATAGAGAATTATTATTGTTACGTGGTCCCTTAGACTTGATGATATTATCATTTTCGATTTGATAATTTAGTATACGTTGATATGATGGTCAAGCTTGTTTTACAACCTGAAATATTGGGTTATTAGATTTTATTTAGAGAAATGATGGATATACAGATAAGATTCAGTATACTTATTTTTATAAGTTAATTTATTATGCATATCCCATGAAGATATTAAATTCCCATCGACGGGTGATTTTTAAAAATTATTTTTGAAATTTTATTTTCTTATAAAATAAAATATTTTAATGTTTCAAAATAATTTTTATTTATGTTCACGAAATTTTAATTTTAGGAATGAGTAAATAGGTGATTTGTCCTGCTCAATAAAGTTACCTAAAATAAATTGATATCGGAAGTGACTGAATGTAAGATAATATTATTATGAATATTTAATCTCATATTATGGAAGAACTTTTATGAACAGTTGATCAGATAAAGATTTAATTGTTAAATTAAAATTATTAATTTGATTAATAATTGGTTCTTGATATGGGACCCAATTGGTCTCACTAATATCATTAAAAGGGATTTACATGCAATACAATTCTATTTCTAGCCTAATTGTTATGAAAATAATATTCTATCTTTAAATGTTATAGACAGAGTTTTAAACAATTAAGAATTATTTTTTAAATTAAAATCTATAAGGCGGGTCCAATCCTATATATGTGATTCATATGTAGCCTTATGAAAAAATAAGATATAAAAAAATAGATTTTGAGAACCTATCTCTCAGTATTGCTCCTCTTCGGTGACGGGTGGATTTCAGTTGGAGGCTTTTTCTCTTGAGGAATCTATTTCGTGTTGATCTTGGGACATATTATCGAAGAAATTCGGAAAGCGTTTCATGTATTCTTCTAGATTTTAATTAATTTTGATTAATCTACACGATATGCAATTTCCGCCGCGTTGTATGTTATGTTTTCTAGGACTTTATTTTTCTATGAATCTATGAGGGTAAAAAGAGGACCATTGTCTTGGAGATCAAGGATTTAATTTTGAAGTGCAATCATCAACATATCACAATATTAATGAGCCAAAAACCTTCTATATATTGCCCTATAAAAAATTCAAAAAATTCATATCACTCGCATCCTTTCTAGATTTTTGTTGTTGCATGTTTGAAGAGGGGACAAGCCAACAATTAGTTGATCTTTCAAGTCCATGTAGGACATATCATACCTCTTGTCATTGGAGTAGATCCCACACTAAGACGCGTAGGCTTTAGGTTACAAAATGAATAGGATATGTGTGTCTTATTTACATCCAGGAACGCGAGGTCGTTTTTACGTGCGCATCATCTAACAAAAAAATGTATCCTAAAAGATGAGAAATTTTTGGAGCCCAACCGAGAGACGGTTGACCAAATTATAGAAAAGGGGTTGTTGATTTGTCACAATGAAATTGCATCATCTAATATTTTGAACAATCCTAGCGAGCAATTTAGACGTTTAAATAAATAAATAAATAAAAAGACAGCCCGGTTTTGAAACTATATGTTCTCTCGTTATATATATAGTATGTTTTGTCAATGGTACGTTGAGGACACAAATTAATCCCTGTGTAAAGTAGAATAGAACACGTTTATACATATTTTCGTGTATATATGTAAGTGGGCAAATAGATATATAGTTAAATATATATAGACATATATGGGTAATAATCATTTTTAAAAAAATGCGAGCAACCACTTAAAAGCATATGAATCGCGTTTGAGTCGTTGTTTGACATTAATTTTTAGTTGTTCGTTTCTTTTAACTGACCAAGTGTTAGGCAGAAGAAAGGAGTTAGCTAGCTTAGCTAGCTGTCTAGCTAGCTAGTTGGTCAAATATCCCTCTCTTTGCTTCGAACACACAAGTGCAATTGCATGCTAAACGAAGACATCACCAAACTTCATATCGCCATTCTCCTCGCTAACGAAGAGGGCGATGGCATTTATCCATGTCTCAATATTTACACGTTATAAGTTCACTAGCTACTTAGGGTTTCCTTGATTCTAAAGAATAACAGTTCATGATCTTGATATACAACGAGTAACCTTTGCTAACACTCAAAGCTTAGACTGAACAGTACTGACGGCAACATATATGAAAGCAACTAGCCCTTCTTCCTTCTCGTATATATAGTTATCGCATCGTGACTAGCTTTTCTCATCGCCTTAGCGCTCGCTCTCATTTATTATCAAATATTTCTTGTGATCTAAAGAGGTGAAAGTCATCGAGATGGCTTTCTTTCTTCTTCGCTCAATTCTTCTCCTTGTTGCCGTTGGCACAGTAACTGCCCAAGTCACAAGGCGTTACCAATTTGATGTAAGTTAATTGCATGAGAATGCTATTTATAAAAGTTTTCACAAGTTGATTACGATTATGATTACTTTTCGTGATGAATTACTGCAAATATTTCAGATTCAACTGGCCAATGTGACGAGGTTATGCCATACGAAGAGCATTGTAACGGTGAACGGACAGTTCCCGGGACCTAAGATTTTTGCGAGAGAAGGCGACCGTGTTATCATTAGGGTTAATAATCACGTACAAAACAATGTCACGTTGCACTGGTATGGACTGTAAATATTTGTTACATATACAGTACTAATATTTACTATGACTTGTCACATTTATTGTGTTTGATGTGCTAATAATTGTCAAGTGAAGGCATGGGGTGAGGCAACTGTTTAGCGGATGGGCTGATGGGCCTGCCTACGTAGCCCAATGCCCGATCCAAACGGGGCAGAGCTACGTGTACAACTTTACAATCGTGGGGCAAAGAGGAACTTTATGGTGGCACGCCCACATCTCCTGGTTGAGGGCCACTCTTTACGGGCCCATTATCATCCTCCCTAAACTTGGGGTTCCGTACCCTTTCGCTAAGCCCGACAAAGAAGTCCCTATTATTTTTGGTAAATACTAGTAAGGTTTTCTAGTTCTTGTAATCGTATTTTAGAGCTTATAGAAAACTTAAACTGCTTTTTCAACTGCGCAGGTGAGTGGTTTAATACAGATACCGAGGCCATTATTAACCAGGCTCGACAAAGCGGGGGAGGCCCAAATGTCTCCGACGCTTATACGATTAATGGCCTCCCTGGCCCATTATATAATTGCTCGGCTAAAGGTACTACGGACTATATAAATTTTGTACATGGCCTATTATTGTATTTTGTCTCGTGTCTAATTTATATCTTGGTTAACATGTAGACACTTTCAAACTCAAGGTGAAGCCCGCCAAAACCTACCTCCTCCGAATCGTCAACGCCGCCCTCAACGACGAGCTCTTCTTCAGCATCGCCAACCACAGTCTGACCACAGTCGACGTCGACGCGGTCTACGTTAAGCCCTTCGATTCGAACACGATCATCGTCGCACCGGGCCAAACCACGAACGTCCTCCTCCGCACTAAGCCCGCTTACCCCGAGGCCCAGTTCCTCATGATGGCCCGCCCTTACGCCACCGGACAGGGCACCTTCGACAACTCCACCGCCGCCGGGATCCTCGAATACCAAAACCCTAGCACCGCCGCGGCAGCTTCGTTCGGAAGAAACCTCCCGCTCTTCAAGCCAACCCTCCCCTCGCTCAACGACACAAATTTCGTCACGACCTTCACTAACAAATTGAGGAGCTTGGGTAGTTCGCAGTACCCGGCCCAGGTACCGCAAAGTGTGGACCAGAAGCTGTTCTTCACCGTGGGCCTAGGGACGAACCCGTGCCCGAAGAACCAAACGTGCCAAGGGCCCAACGGAACCAAATTCGCCGCCTCCGTCAACAACATCTCGTTCGCTATGCCCACTACCGCTTTGCTCCAGTCCCATTTCTTCGGCCAGTCGAAGAAAGTTTACAGCCCGTATTTCCCAATAAGCCCTCTTCATTACTTTAATTACACGGGGACCCCACCGAACAATACTTTGGTTAATAGCGGGACTAAACTTATGGTTTTGGATTTTAATACCACGGTGGAGTTGGTGATGCAGGATACCAGTATTTTGGGAGTCGAGAGCCACCCTTTGCATTTGCATGGGTTTAATTTCTTTGTGGTCGGGCAGGGGTTTGGGAATTATGACCCCCAAAGGGACCCACCAAAGTTTAATTTGGTGGACCCAGTTGAAAGGAACACTGTGGGGGTACCATCTGGGGGTTGGGTGGCTATAAGATTCAGAGCTGATAATCCTGGTGAGTTATAAACTGCTTATTAAATTTGTTAGAATTATTTACTTTTTAAATTTTGGTTTTTTTTGTTAAAATGACTAATTATTTGAGATCGATGATCACGTAGGCGTTTGGTTCATGCACTGTCATCTTGAGGTTCACACGAGCTGGGGATTGAAGATGGCTTGGCTGGTGTTGGATGGAAAGCTTCCTAATCAAAAACTGCCTCCTCCGCCGTCCGATCTTCCCAAATGCTAAGAACTTTCTGACGAGGGCTTTTTTGATAAAACACATGGAAGAATATTGTTTTTTTTTAACCTTTGATTTTGGCATGTTGAAATTTATTGTCAGAAGTTTGACGTGGTTGACATTTGGAGCAGGTAGGGGAGTTGTATTCTTTGAATTGTAACTTTCTATATTCGTGAGTTTACATCAATAAAATTGATTTGACTTAGTTTGTTTTTTTATCTTTTTAAGGGCTGTATTCTCCCTTCTTTATCAATTACCAATATACATCTTGTTCTGATGCTTTATTATTAATTGTTGATCGGTCGCCTAATGAAAAGAATTAAAATTAAAGATTTTCCTGATCACAAGACTTTTCAAAGAAACAAACAGCTAGCTCCGTGCTTCTATTTGCCAAAGGTTTTAGCAATGGACAAAAAAAAAGTAAATTAATATTCTCCTCAATCAGCTCTGTTAGTTAACGAGAAGCCTCACTGGGTTTTCTTTTTTTAAGAAAAATTTATAGAAACAAATGGAAAATATTTAGACAACTCCTCCTCGATCTCATCTGTGAAAGTTAACCAATTTGCATAATGCATTAGAAAAAGGATAAGTTGCAGATAGTCCCCTCATAGACATATATGTATGTGTATGCCACTGTGCCTGTGGATATGTTTGCGTATGCCGCACCAAACAATTAATAAAACGAAGAGGGAGAATAGGAAATTTTTGGGAGTAAAACCTCGGACTTTCGCGGCGGCTTAACGCAGAGCAGAAGTAAAACATCGGAATCCACCAAGGGTGTTATCTGAATCCACAAAAAACGATCTCTAAATCCACGAAGAAAATATTAAAAGAGAAATTTTATTGATGAAAAGATATCCTTCTTTGGGGTTACATGACTTTTTCTTAAATAAAAAAATAAATAAGACTCCTAGTAAAACTAGAATTATAAAAAAAATAGAAAGTATTAAATTCTATCCTAAAAAGACTCCCTATAATAAAGAAAATAAATCATGAATCAAAATTAAATTTTTTTCCTAATCTAATTTGACTCTAATATTGAATTTATTTCCTAATCTAAATAGACTCCAACTTTATTGCTAAAAACAACTAAAGGCTGAGTATTTTTGGATTTCAGTCAAAGCTAGGTATTACTAATGAGATCTTAAAAATCTGACAATCTGGTTGGCTCCGTCTCGTCGAGATATGCGATTTACATATGTAATATGTCAAAATCCGCATTCCGGATTGGAAGATGTGATTATTTCTTTGCGGAAGTCAATAATATATATAAATCCATATTAAGCACGTGATAGTCCAAATCCTCCATAATTTTATTCGTTAAGCATCCTACATCATGGCTTCATTATAAACAACAACAACAATAATAATATCAAACAAGATTGCTTACTCAAATAAGCCTCAAACTCTTAGTTTCTTTTTCTGGTTTAGCACCGCAAAAAATTATTAATTACAAGTATTTCTTTTAAAAAGTATACTACCTTTGTGTTTTTAAAAAGTATCCTAACACCGACGATGCTAATTCCACCATAAACTTATTTAAGTTTTATTCTTTAGCTCATCATCAACCCATCCAAGTTCTGTTGCTTAGATATCATGTCAAATCCGAGTCACCCCTATCTTTGTTATGTTATTAACAAGAGCAACCATCAATGAATTGTTGTGCGCAGTAGAAATTTCGGCAGAGTTTCTGGTACATAATAAGAGAGAAAGATCGATAAGAATTCTTGTTTCTCAAAGAGAACAAGAATCTGAAGCCTAATATCTCATCAAAGTGAGATTTTAGCTCTTCCTCTCGTCAGCTCTAGGACTGCGCGTCGAGGGATCCTAAAACTATTACAATGGCCACAAACTCAAACAATCAATTTTACGTGGTTCGGCAAACTGCCTACGTCCACGGGGCAAGGAGGGGGGATCTACTATTAAAGAGAAAAAAAATACAATGGGTTTACAACTCTCACAATCTAAACCCTCAAATAGGCTCCTTGCTTTTCTTCACAAGAAAAGGTCAACCACCAAATACTTTTTTTTTCTCTTCACAGAGCCCTAGGATTTCCCTTTCTGCAGTCGCCAAAGCCTCTGCCACGGAACCCACACTGCAGCCACAATTTTCTTTTGCTCCTGCGCACCTCTGCTTTGCGCTTGCTGCAGCCGTCCTTTGCTCCTGCTTTTCCCCCCACTTCGCACACCTCAAACCCTAGAAAAACTAGGTATATATATAGGCTATAGCTTATTCGTTCGTGGGCCGCACATCATCTGCACACACGAAGCCGCACATCATCCGTACACATGAACGAACCCTCAAACAAGCATCCGCACCAAACATCACGTGGGTGGGGGCCCACTTCGTTCACAATTCTCCACATCGGTGAAGTTTTTTTAAAACTGAGCCGACACCAACCAAAACAAATGCCTCACTTGTTGTGTCCAGTACGAAGTGAAACAATTCACGACAACGGACTCAATCCATAACAAGTCGAGAGCCCAAATGAGAATGCGAACACTCTCCAAATATCGGTATCAACTCACCAAATCGATCTCACCCCCATCAAAATCTAACCCGGCTGTATCATAAAGACTGCCTACGTATCCTCTTGCCCAAGGAATCAAGCCGAACGTAGTTCACCCAAATGGCCGCGAACGACCTCAATCCAATAGAAGAGTTCGCAACCCTTCTCCAATATCATCAACTCTGCGGCTGATAGTGCCTCCAATGGCCTCAAACACCTCCACCTGAGGTGAACCAATGGCCATATCCAAACTACGTCTACCAGCTGCATTCGAATCAAAATCCAACTTATCATCTGCATCCAAAACCAATTGATCCCGAAGCTGTGTCATCTCAGCTAGAATCCCAAATGATGTAGTATGATCTGGAGTAATCTTCACCCAATGTGGAGTAGCATCACTCTCCACCCTCTGTGATACCTCTAAGGTCTATCCAAAACTCTCCACCTGCTGAGAGCCAATTAGCTCCCTCACCGAAGCCTCAACCAAAGTGACACAATCAGACCTATCGTCCAATAGAGTTTTACCTCCAATCACAGCAGTTGACAACTCTTTAATAGGATGACTCAAATATGTCGAAGCCTCAGTCCAGAAACTCTTCTGCAGACCATTGCTTGACAACAAATACCGATCCTCCTCCAGCAAGGTACGGTTCTCCAAATTTGTCACTCTATCTCGTTGCCCCAAGATTTCCTTTCTAACGAAGTGTCTCGCAATGCCATGAGCTCGGCTCCAATACAGAAATAGGTCCATCTTGTACCTCCTACCAAAACCAGAATGGAGTACCTTCACCTTTCTGTCTATCACACACTTCTTCAATCTGTTGGATACTACTTGGACTTTCTCCGAAGGGGATTTGATTGCAACCCAAACACGCCTAGAACAGTCACCAACAAAGGAAACCAAATGCCTATTACCTCCCAATGATGCCCCCTTGGAAGGCCCCCAAACATCCACGTGAACTCCTCTAGAACGACCTTTAGCACGGTGAATAGAGGTGCCATACTTCATCTCGATCTTCTTGCTCACATCAACATGTTCACTGGACTTCAAACTGTAGGTCTTCGCACCCTCTTTCAATCTATGCGAGTAATCAATACTGGAATGGCCAAGCCCTAAATGCCGCAGTCTAGTCGAATCAATAGAAGTCGCCAGTTCTCCTCCTGCCATTATACCTCCAGTCAAGTAATACAGGTTATTCCTCCTGACGCCCTTCATCAAAATACGAGAGTCTCTCGCAATCTCGAGAACCATGTCCTCAACACGAACCTTCAGACCCTCTCCAACCAAAGCTCCAATCGAGATCAAGTTCTTCCTCAAAGAAGGAACATATCTCACATCATTTAGCTCCCTAACAGTCCCGTCAAACATTTTTATGCGAATTCTTCCTATCCCAAGGATCTGGCATGCACGGTTATCAGTCATGTACACCACACCACTATCCACCAGCTTCTCAAAACTGAAGAACCATTCCCTCTAGGGCACACATGATAGGTCGCATCACTATCCAACATCCACCCGGATTCCTCCGAATAGCTATCTTTCGGACTGATAGAAAGCGAATAAATAGAAGAGTCAGAATTATTACCATCCGATACGATGTTTGCTTCTGATGATGGCTGCTTTCCTTTTCCCTTCTGCTTATTCTTCATCCATTCGTCGAGCTTTGGGCAGTCTTTCTTCCAATGATCAGTCTCCTTGCACCAAGCACACTGATCTTTTCCTACTCTAGACTGTGACTTCCAATTCTTTCGGTTCAGATTCTTCCCTCTTGCGACCAACGCCTCTGCTACCGACTCAGTCAAAGTCTCCTTATCCTTCTTCCGAAGCTGATAATTTACCAATACAGCAGTGACCTCACTATACGAAAGGGACGCCTTCCCATTAATCAGAGTAAGGACGAATGTCTCATATTCCTCATCGGGCAAGGAACTCAATAGCAATAACGCCTTGTCCTCATCTTCAATTATAACATCCACGTTCGCCAAATCCGCAAGAAGCTTCGTGTAGTGGTTCATGTGATCTCTAATGGAGGTTCCCTTCTTCAATTGGAAACTGTTTTCGTCAAAAGTTTCCTTCATCATTGATTTCATTAAAACTTCAAACGTTACAAATGAATTCAAATAACGAAAATAAAAATTACAACTTTCTTGAAAATAAACACAAGATCCGTTTATCGTCTCTTGCTTGCGTGGGTCTTTAGCCTGTGACGGGGACGTCGATATCTGTGGACCACCTGGCAATCAGATCTGGTTCAGAGCTTCGTCGATCAGCGAGGAGATCTAGAAACTGAAGCGCCTATCTCGAAAAAAGCGAGATATTTGCTCTTCTTAGGATTACCGACGAGGGGTAATGCTAAGGAACGGATTCGGGTGATGTAGGTCTGATGAAGAACTCTCTTGTGTTGAAGTGCTCGATCACTCTTCACTCCGGCAGGGCTTCGCTAATTCTTCAAAAAAATCCAGATCTCCCAAAAAGTGAGGCCTAAGGCTTCTATTTATAGGCTTGAGGGGATAGCGGAGCGGACACCCTTGGAGCGTCTCAACTTGGTGCGGACACCCTTGGGGCGTCTCAACTTGGTGCAGACACCCTTGGAGCGTCTCAACTTGGTGCGGACACCCTTGGGGCATCTCAACTTGGTGCGGACACCCTTGGAGCGTCTCAACTTGGTGCGGACACCCTTGGAGCGTCTCAACTTGGTGCGGACACCCTTGGAGCGTCTCAACTTGGTGCGGACACCCTTGGAGCGTCTCAACTTAGTACGGACACCCTTGGAGCGTCTCAACTTGGTGCGGACACCCCCGGGGTGTCTCCAAAAATCTAGGACACCCCTGGGGTATCCCCAAAAATCTAGGACACCCCTGGGGTGTCTCCAAAAATCCAGGACACCCCTGGGGTGTCTCCAAAAATCTAGGATACCCCTGGGGTGTCTCCAAAAATCTAGGACACTCCGCTAAGGTGCATTCGTCCGCTTCCGCTGTAAATTCTTCGTCCGAACTCGGATTTTAGTGATTCGAATTGCGTTGGAATTCTGACGAAGAGTTCTATCAGCTCCAATAGCTGGATTATCTGTAGAACGAACGAGACACGAAAGGCGTTGTTCTTTTTGTAAACATCGCGGGGCTCTCGACTAGCCCGTGCCTTCGTTATTCCGAAATTCTGTCAGCTCACGTAGTTCGTCGATTCACTTCAAGCGTTCACCGACGTCAATCGAACTCCCGTGAACCAGATAGTGACGTTCATTATCGTTCCTTAATACTGAGCTGTTCGTGGAGACCTATAGGCAATTTTCGATGCCTACTGCCGAGGCTGTCGTGACGCAACCGGTATTCAAGATTCGAGTGAATGAAGAGATCGAATATGAGTTCGATCAACAAAAGTTTAAAGAGTATCTCTCTTCCTCCTCCTCCAGATCCGCCTCTCCGAACAGGCGCAGGAAGGCATCCTCTTCCAGAAATATTCGTGGGACCTTCGGCTCGAAGATCCAAGATCCCATTGCCGCCGCTGCGCCCGCACCACGCGACGTCCCCGCGTCGTCCAACGTGGTCGAGACCGCAGATCCGGACTTCTCCTCCGTCGAGAAGATGGCTACAGAAGGTGCTCCGGCTTTGTCAAAGAGAGCACGCCAAAGACGACGTCAGCATCTTGCGCGTCAGCTGGCCAAGGCTTTGGAGCCGATGGACGGGATCCGTTATAATGTGGATCTAAAGTCCAGGCAGCACCGGGAACAACAACGGCGAACAACCAATTCCTCCTCCAAGACAGAAACGAACGAATGGGTTCGTGTCAAGAGGACCCGCTCCACCCTCGAGGAGCGAATCAAGAAGCGTCGAGCATTGCTCGCACATGC
>BQKN01053724.1:33777-66109 GCA_022839385.1 Asparagus kiusianus | reverse complement strand
AAATATATATATATATATATACTCACTTACTGTGATCATAAGCTCTCCTCTCGATATTATAAATGTTGAGACGAGGATACGGTCGAGAAAAAAACTCATACACGGAAAGCTGGGCAAGCAGAGCCCGAGCCGCAGTAGGCTCTATAGTATTTGATCCACTTTATGGCACAATTTACAGAAGCAGAGACTAGCAACACTCGAGAAGCGAGTAACGAGCTAAATTACATTTTCTGGAGTTCCACCACCCATTGTACCAGTTTTGCCTATTGAAGAGGTAATACTAATGATTACATTATCACCACAACCATTTGTTGATAGAGATACAAAGCAGGAGGCTTGGCTCTGTAAGAATAAGAAAGATGTAGGACACTGAGAATATATAGTGCAGGGCACACTAGATTCATGTGCAACTTATAAATCAAAAGGAATACGTGAAAATTTCTTAACGTCGACTTAGTACCAAACCAGAGGTTAAATATATTCAGCATAGAGAACATCACCAAGGATAGCTACGATTTTAGATTTTCGTCGGGACAACGAATATCACTTATTTGGAAAAATTTTGTTTACTTCTTCGACAAGCAGTTAGAGCTAGTTCGCTTAAAACAGTGAGATATGCCTATAGTTAATTAAGAAATCAAGACTAGCATATTGGCAATGACAAGGGAAAGAGGCCTATTGTGGGATCTAGAGGACCCGAGCAGCGGGGTAAGGATTTTTACCATTAGCAACAAAGACATTATAAGAAGATAGCACAACATGATTTGATAGCGCCGCAGCAGCGCATGATTCGGGACACATGATACAATTATAACAAGATCGAACATAGAGCGAAGAATTGTCGCAATACACTAGCAGGAGACTAGCATGACAGAGATCAGGGCCAATAATCTTACGGCAGCAGTTACGACCAGCATCAGAGGATAGATGTACTATCGGTTATTTTGAGGATTTAGGGGCCTATAGGCCAAAATTGTGCTATTCAGAGTATTCATCAGTGTCAGATGGACCTGTGTGTTTCACCGTCAGCAGCGCAGCAGGCATCGACCACCAGCAGAGTTTATGTAGTCGCGCCACGTGATCATAGTGCGAGCAAAGTTTTCGTAGTAAATTCTTTTCCAGCTCGAATCTTGTCTGATTCAGGAACTTTGTATTCTTTCATATCTCATGCCTTCATGTATAGGCTTCAGTTAGTTACACATCCCTTAGATGTTCTGTTATCAGTTTCTACTCCTCTAGGGGAGGTGTTCCTATTAGAGAGTATATGTAAGAAATGTATCATCAGTATAAATCAGTTTGAGTTCATCTTTGACCTAGTCGTTTTGTGGATGTCGAATTTCGATGTCATTCTTAGTATGAAATGATTATCATCCTATAATTAGTATTGACTGTTTTGCTAAAACAGTACGCTTGTGAGCATTCGTTGGTATTGTATAGATAGTAACAACCTCATAGGGTAACCAGAATGCGGAGTCATTTCTGGCATACGTCGAGGAGATGATGATACAGGATCGGGGTGCAGTTTTGAGCGAGATCGGAGTCGTCTCAGAGTATCAGAATGTTGTTCAGGACATACCTATGTTTTCTCCAGAGAGAGAGGTTGTTTCCCTGCATCGAGTTGCAGCAGGCACCGTACCGATATTTCGAGCACCTTATCATATCATATGACACCCGCTGAGATGAGGACGCTACAGACTCAGCTAAATGAGTTATTATCTCAGAGTTTCATTATCTAGAGTCATTTTTTTTCTTTTCATGGGAGCACTGGTCCTCTTCGTGGAGAAGAAGGACAGTAGCATGTAATTATGTATAGATTATCGTGAGTTGAACAATGTCACTTCCCGAATCACGGATCCACTGTCGATGATTTATGACTTATTCTACTAGCTGTGGGGAGCGCAGTATTTCTCAAAGATTAATCTTCGTTCTAGTTATTTCCAGTTACTAGTGCGGTAAATGGATATTTCCAAAACCACATTTTCTGACTCGATATGGGTCTTTTGAGTTCTTGTCATGCCATTTGGGCAGACAAATGCACCTGCGGTATTCATAGATTTGATAAACCGAGTTTTTCATCCATGTTAGGACCAGTTCGTAGTCATTTTATCGACGACATCCTTAACTTTTTGAGATCGGAGGTAGAACACGAGCAGCATCCTTTATTGGCATTGTAGGCATAGCGGACAGTCAAGATTAGAGGCATCAGAGATACACTGAGTTCAGCAAATATGAGTTTTGGCTATAAGAGATCAGATTTTTAGGTTACGTCATTAGCAGGTGGGGCATAACAATGGATCCAACCATTGTTCAGGCTGTACTCAATTGGGAGCCACTAAGAACCATTACAGGGGTTCGTAGTTTTGGTATGGTATGAGAGAAAGTTCATTCAGGACTTTTTGAAGATTGTGATATCACTTACACACCTTACGAAGAAGGGTGTATAGTTTGCTTTGGGCATGGGGTGCCAGGAAGCCTTTAAGACTATTAAGGTTAGATTGTGACGCCCCAGAGTTCACACAAGGCTGCAGTCCCAGGTGAAACCTGGATTGTCAAACCTACCAAGCACCAACCACCATGCTATGACAAGTTTCACTATCACAATCACTATCTCTTTAGTGAAAACAAAAAAAAATAGGTGAAGGTACAGACAGGCAAAAATAGAAATAGAACAACACTGGATAAACACAGAAGAAGCATAAGAATATCAATAATGAGCCTAATTGGAATAAAATAGACATATCTCTAAGTCTGAACTAAATCTCAAACACAATGAGTCAAAAAAACAAAGTCTTACAATAGCTCTAAACTCTATGAAATAAAATACTAATCTGGAGTCTGAAAATAATCAACTACATGTGGAGTTCTGCAATAACTATAAAATATGATAAGTAACTAAATGGACAACTAAGAAGTCCCATCAACCTGCAACTCTCCGTGCGCCAGACTCACTGCCTGAAAGGGGGGAAAACAACGAGCGTCAAAACGCTAACGAGATCATCACTACTCTCCCCAGGGGAAGGGGTAGGAGTATATAAGAAAATAGAGTCAGTACATACATATATCAAATCATTCATATAACTCTCTATGAATGAAAAACAAATAATCAATGATAAATACTCCAATCTCCAACATAAAGAATAATCATCTCATCTCGAATTACGTCCGAGTGACCTGCTCTAATATAAGAGAATACCAACTAAGCTAAAACAAATATATCTGCCGTCCATAACGGGTGTATCAAATTCTCAAAGGAAATACCCTACTCGTGGGCAATCTATCTGGGAAGTAAAACTTACAACTGATCAATTATCTACGTGTGCATCATCTTGTACTATAACGATACTTTTGTAATGCTCGTTACTCAATCGTTCTGCGGCAATAGGGTTTATTATTTTCCTATTCCGGATACATATAATAACGATAATGTTGTAATACTCTTACTCAATCGTTCTGCGGTAATATGGTTTATTATTTTTCTATTCCGAATACATGTAATAACGATACTATTGTAAAACACTTACTCAATCGTTCTACGGTAATAGGGTTTATTATTGTCCTATTCCGGATACATTTAATAATGATACTATTGTAATACTCTTACTCAATCGTTCTACGGCAAATAGGTTTTATCTTCCTATTTCCGGATACGTATAGAACATCATTATTCATATGTGTTTATCAATTTAACTCGTGTCAAAAGTGTGTCAATCTAACACAATATAGCATACATGCACAAATCTTGGTGTGCGTGTCCACATCTGAAGTCCACCATCATCCCAGGTATTAAACAACTCTTAATCATTATAATATAATAGTACAAGATCGAGAAAATTTCTCAAAAATAACAAACAAGAGCGAAACTCAAGAAACCTTTACGTAATATATCAATTTATTTCAAATTAGCACATCTGCAGTTTTCTGCAGAATATATCATTAGTAAATTGAGAATATCTTTCTCTGGACAAACTATTTTTAAGAATAGTTTTTCGTTTTAGAAACTAGACTCACATAGTTATCATTTGACACTGATTTGGTTCAGTTTGGAGTTCATATGATATTTCTAATTTCCAGTTAAACATTTTATACGTGCAGCAGATTTTCTGCGGAATATATCATCAGTAAATTGAGCATATATTTCTCTAGGAAAATTATCTTTAGGTATAGTTTTCTGTTTTGAAAACTAGATTCACATATCTTTCAATTGGCATTAGTTTGGTTCAATTTGGATTTCATTTGTTATTTTAAATTTCTAGTTCAATAGTATATATGTCCAGCACATTTTCAGCAGAACATAACAAACATGATTATTTGCACAAGAAATCATATGTAAACCTTCAATCATGCACGAAACTTTAAAACGAAGAATAAGACATCTAAATTCAGATAAAAAATATTTTAAATTATTTTTAGATCTTAAAACACTTCTGTAAATTCGTGCTTAATCTCTTTAACATGAAAAGACCTAGTCTTTATACATATATACAAAAGATCCGATTTTTATACACAAATTAATTGATTAGGCTCTATAAAACTCATTAAAAACTCTTCAAAAATATTTTAAAAACTGGGAGGAGGATTAGTAGAGATGATACTCGCCTGGGGTTGTAGGGAAAACTTGTTAGAAGCAATGTCGAATGAGATCTCCACTCCAAAAGCCAAAAATCAACAAAAACCCAACTTGAAAGCCTCCAATATTCTCCAAGAATTCAAAATAGGGTTTATGGGGGTTTGGTGGTTGTTAGGGTTCTTAGATATGATAAAATAAAGGAATTTTTGTGAAAAATACAGGTATTTATAGAGGCAAACCTGAAACAAACCTGTTAGACCCGAACCAGGAAACCTAGTCTGACTAGGAAAATAACCTTATGTATTTTGGCTGTAACTTTCTCATCCAACCTCAGAATAAGATGATCTAAGACTTGTTGGAAATATGTTGAAGATACCTACAACTTTGGTCTTTTACACCTTTCCAAATTCTAACTGTATCAGTGTGTAAAACATAAAAACTCATAACTGGTCAATTTTCCCAGATTTTCACTCTTTTGGCCTTTGTGCATGTTTTGTGCATTTGCACTCATATTTTCACAAATATACATTGAATTGATCTCAAATAAATTCTTATCATATCCAAACATCAAAATATATTATTTTTCACCATATAACATATTTATCATTATTTATCATAAAATATTCAAATTTACGGGGTTTTACATTCTTCCCCCCTTAAAAGAATTTCGTCCTCGAAATTCCACAATCGCATCTCAAAGCTTAAAAACTAGAAAAACACAATAAGAAGGTATAATTCATATTAAGAATTCCTTTTGCACCCATCTCATAGTATTAGCACAATGATATTTAAAGTTAACAACCTAGAATGCAAACCTTCTCCCCTAAATCCCTAATTCAACGAAATTGGTACGTCGAGCGAAATAATCCAAACAAGGAAACCCTCATGTATATACCTTATGTTTTAAATGATTAAGGATCAGGTGACAATATCTCCATTCTAGTATTAAAGATAAATATAAATGTGACTAAACAACATAGATAAAGACTACTATCAAAGCACATAAGCATAAGAATTTATCAACATCATACTTGTCCAAACAGGTGCGGGTAGTCGCAACGAACATCCTCCTCGCACTCCCAAGAAATCTCTTCGGCTCATTACTGGTTTCACTAAACTTTCACTAATGGAATGACTTTATTCCTAAGCTTTTTATTCTCTCTGGCAAGTATGCATACCGAAATCTCTACGATAGTCAAGTCATCCTGAATCTCAATCTATGATGAATCAATCACTCTCTGTTGCTCATCATCCCGCAGATGCTTCTTAAGAATCGAAACATGAAAGACATCGTGTACACTCGACATCGATGCTGGAAGATCTAACCTGTAAGAAACAGCTCTAATGCGCTCGATGATCCTGAAAGGACTAACATATCTCGGGGCAAGCTTCCCCTATCTACCGAATCGCTGAACGCCCTTCATCAGTGATACTTTCAACATAACTGAGTCTCCGACCTGGAACTCTAAAGGTCGTCTCCTCTGATTTGCATAGCTCTTTTGCCGACTCTACGCCGTAAGAATGCGCTCTCGAATCAATGCCACCTTCTTTGTGGTCTGTCTAACTAACTCTGGACCAATCAATAAACTATCCTTTGGCTCTTCCCAACATATAGGTGATCTACAAGGTCTCCCGTACAAAGCTTCATACGGTGCCATCCTGATGGTAGCTTGATAACTATTATTATATGCAAATTCAATCAGTGTGATGTGGTCCTTCCAGCTACCCTGAAAATCCATAATGCATGCTCTCAGCATGCCCTCTAAGATCTGATTCAACCTCTCGGTCTAACCATCTGTCTGGGGGTGAAAAACGTTGCTAAATGACAACTGACTGCCAAAAGCATCCTGGAAACTCCTCCAAAAATGAGATGTGAAGCCTGAGCCCCGATCTGATACAATCGTCTCTGAAACTCCATGCAATCTAACAATCTTCCGAATGAAGATCCTCGCATACATATCTGCCGTATAAGTCGTCCTCACTGGTAAGAAATATGTAGACTTAGTCAATTTGTCCACTATAACCTAAATAGAATCATTTCCTTACTTTGACTTAGGCAACCCCACTATGAAATCCATGAAAATATTTGCCCACTTCCACTCAGGAATGGGTAAAAGCTGTAGGGTTTCTGCATATCTCTGATGTTCTGCCTTAATTTGTTGGCAGGTATAACACTTAGCCACATAATCTGCAATCCCTCTGCACATACCACTCCACCAAAACTGCCTCTTCAGATCCTTGTACATTTTCCTTATGCATGGATGTACTGTATATCTGTTACGATGCGCCTAAACTGTCGCGAAATAAGCCATACCCTCCGGGTCTGCATCAAAACACCTCGTAGTCCTGCTAATGATGTGTCCACGTAAATGACAAATGTCGTATCACTATTTAGAATAGTCAAAATTGTTATTGTAATCTATCTAGCCTTAATAGTCTTAAAGGCTTCCTAGCACCCCGTGCCTAAAGCAAACTATACACCCTTCTTTGTAAGGTGTGTAAGTAGTATCACAATCTTCAAAAAGTCCTGAATGAATTTTCTCTCATACCATTCTAAAACTTCGAACCCCTATAATGGTTCTTAGTGGCTCCCAATCAAGTACAGCCTCAACAATGACTGGATCCACTGTTATGCCCCACCTGCTGATAACGTGACCTAAAAATCTAATCTCTTATAGCCAAAACTCGTATTTGCTGAACTCAGCGTATCACTGATGCATCTAATCTCGATTGTCCGCTATCCCCGTAATGCCAATAGAGGATGTTGCTCGCGCTCTGTCTCCAATCTCGAAAAGATAATGATGTCGTTTATAAAATGACTACGAACTGGTCCTAACATGGACGAAAAACCCGGTTCATCAAATCCATGAATATCGCGGGTGCATTAATCAGTCCAAATGGCATGACAAGACCTCAAAAGACCCATATCGAGTCAGAAAATGCGGTTTTGGAAACATCCATTTACCGCAATCGCAACTGGAAATAACTAGATTGAAGATCAACCTTCGAGAAATGCTGTGCTACCCGCAGCTAGTCAAACAAGTCATAAATCCTCGATAGTGGATCCGTGATCCAGAAAATAACCTTTTTCAACTCACGATAATCGATACACAATCGCATGCTATAGTCCTTCTTCCCCACGAAGAAGACCTGTGCTCCCTTGAAAAAGACTCCGACAAATAAAACCCTAGTTAACAACTCATCTACCTGAGTCTGTAGCTCCCTCCTCTCAGCGGGTGCCATAAGATATGATAGGGTGCTCGAAAAATCGGTACGGTGCCTGCTGCAACTCGATGCAGGGAAACAACCTCTCTCACTGGAGAAAACATAGGTATGTCTTGAAAGACATCCTGATATACTGAGACAACTCCGGTCTCGCTCAAAACTACACCCCGATCCCGTATCATCACCTCTTCGACGTATGCCAGAAATGACTCCACATTCTGGTTACCCTATGAGGTTTCTACTATCTATACAATCCCAACGAATGCTCACAAGCGTACTGTTTTAGCAAAACAGTCGATACTGATATTGTAGGATGATAACCATTTCATACCAAGAATGATGTCGAAGTTCGACATCCACAAAATGACCAGGTCAAAGATGAACTCAAACTCATTTATACTGATGACACACCTCCTACACATACTCTCTAATAGGGACACCTCCCCTAGAGGAGTACAAACTGATTATGGAACGCCTAAACGCTGCACTATAAGCTGATGTCTAATCATGACATCATGATAGATAAAAAAATACAAAGCTTCTAAATCAACAAGATTCGAGCTGGATAAGAATTTACTATGAAAACTCTGCTCGCACTATGATCACGTAGCGCGACTACATAAACTCTGCTAGTGGCCGACGCCTACTACGCTGCTGGCGGTGAAACACATGAATCCATCTAACACTGATGAATTCTCTAAATAACGTAATTCTGGCCTATAGGCCCCTAAATCCTCGGAATAACCGGTAGCACATCTATCCTCCAATACTGGCCGTAACTGCTACCCTAAGATTATTGACCCTGATCTCTACCATGCTAGTCTCCTGCTGGTATACTGCGATAATTCTTCGCTCTATGTCCGATCTTGTTATAATTGTATCATGTGTCCCGAATCATGCGCTGTTGCGGTGTTATCAAATCATGTTTGCTATCTTCTTGTAATGTCTTTATTGCTGATAGTAAAAATCCTTACCCCGCTGTTGGGGTCCTCTAGATCTCATAATAGGCCTCTTGCCCTTGACATTGCCATCATGCTAGTCTTGATTTCGTAATTAAGTATAGGCATATCTCACTGTTTTAAGAAAACTAGCTCTAACTGCTTGTCGAAAAAGTAAACAAAATTTTCCCAAATAAGTGATATTCACTGTCCCGACGAAAATCTGAAATCGTAGCTATCCTTTGCTACTATTCTCCGGTGATATCCTCTGTACTGAATATATTTAACCTCTGGTTTGGTACTGAGTCTACGTTAAGGAATTTTCACATATTCCTTTTTATTTATAAACTGCATATGAATGCAATGTGCCTTGCACTATGGTGTTCTCAGTGTCCGACATCTTTCTTATTCTTACAGAGCCAAGCCTCCTGCTCTGTATCTCTATCAACAAATGGTTGTGATAATATAATCATTAGTATTACCTCTTCAATTGGCACAATTAGTACAACGGGTGGTGGAACTCCAGAAAATATAATGTGGCTCTCTACTCCCTCCTCGAGTGTTACTAGTCTCTGTTTCTGTAAACGGTGCCATAAAGTCGATCAAATACTGTGGAGCCTGCTGCGGCTCAGACTTTGCTTGCCCAGCTCTCCGGGTATGAGTTTTATCTCGACTGCATCCTCGTTCTAACATTTATAATATCGAGAGGAGAGCTTATGATCATAGTAAGTGAGATCGCAAACATATATACATATATATAACGTATCACAATACGTATTCATAACATATAGTATTCACGCAAATACTTTAAATCAACATAAAATAATTGTCATAATTTTTTTTTTAAAATTTTAAGATATACGCACATATCGTCCTCACTCATTCTAGGAATTCCTAATGGACTTTATACATGAATCCTAGGAAACTCTATCCTAGCTCCACAATTTGACACATGAATAATCCTAAGGATGCTGGAACTAGAGTTCTGATACCAACTGTGATTTCTGATACCAACTGTGACGCCTCAGGGTTCACACAAGGCTGCAGTCTCAGGTGAAACCCGGATTGTCAAACCTGCCAAGCACCAACCACCATGCTATGACAAGTTTCACCATCACAATCACTATCTCTCTAGTGGAAACAAAAAAAAGGTGAAGGTACAGACAAGCAAAAATAGAAATAGAACAACACTGGATAAACACAGAAGAAGCATAAGAATATCAATAATGAGCCCAACTGGAATAAAATAGACATATCTCTGAGTCTGAACTAAATCTCAAATACAATGAGTCAAAAAACAAAGTCTTACAATAGCTCTCAACTCTATGAAATAAAATACTAATATGGAGTCTGAAAATAATCAACTACATGTGGAGTTCTGCGATAACTATAAAATATGATAAGTAACTAAATGGACAACTAAGAAGTCCCATCAACCTGCGACTCTCCATGCGCCAGACTCGCTGCCTGAAAGGGGGGAAACAACGAGTATCAAAGCGCTAGCGAGATCATCACTACCTCTTCCCAGGGGAAGGGGTAAGAGTATATAAGAAAATAGAGTCAGTACATACATATATCAAATCATTCATATAACTCTCTATGAATGAAAAACAAATAATCAATGATAAATACTCCAATCTCCAACATAAAGAATAATCATCTCATCTCGAATTACGTCCGAGTGACCTGCTCTAATATAATAGGATACCAACTAAGCTAAAACAAATATATCCGCCGTCCATAACGGGTGTATCAAATTCTTAAAGGAAATACCCTACTCGCGGGCAATCTATCTGGGAAGTAAAACTTACAACTGATCAATTATCTACGTGTGTATCATCTTGTACTATAGAGATACTTTTGTAATGCTCATTACTCAATCGCTCTGTGGCAATAGGGTTTATTATTTTCCTATTTCGGATATATATAATAACGATACTGTTGTAATACTCTTACTCAATCGTTCTGCGACAATAGGGTTTATTATTTTCCCATTCCGGATACATGTAATAACGATACTATTGTAATACTCTTACTCAATCGTTCTGCGGCAATAGGGTTTATTATTTTCCTATTCCGGATACATTTAATAACAATACTATTGTAATACTCTTACTCAATCGTTCTGCGACAAATAGGTTTTATCTTCCTATTTTCGAATACGTATAGAACATCATTATTCATATGTGTTTATCAATATAACTCGTGTCAAAAGTGTGTCAATCTAACACAATATAGCATACATGCACAAATCTTGGTGTGCGTGTCAACATCTGAAGTCCACCATCATCCCAGGTATTAAACAATTCTTAATCATTATAATATAATAGTACAAGATCGAGAAACTCTCTCAAAAATAATAAACAAGAGCGAAACTCAAGAAACCTTTACGTAATATATCAATTTATTTCAAATCAGCACATCTGTAGTTTTCTACAGAACATATCATTAGTAAATTGAGAATATCTTTCTCTGGACAAACTATTTTTAAGAATAGTTCTTCGTTTTGGAAACTAGACTCACATATTTATCATTTGACGCTAATTTGGTTCATTTTGGAGTTCATATGATATTACTAATTTCCAGTTAAACATTTTATATGTGCAGCATATTTTCTGCAGAATATATCATCAGTAAATTAAGCATATCTTTCTCTAGGAAAACTATCTTTAGGTATGGTTTTCTGTTTTGAAAACTAGATTCACATATCTTTCAATTTGCATTAGTTTTGTTCAATTTGGATTTTATTTGTTATTTCAAATTTCTAGTTCAATAGTATATATGTGCAGCAGATTTTCAGCAGAACATAACAAGCATGATTATTTGCACAAGAAATCATATGTAAACCTTCAATCATGCACGAAACTTTAAAACAAAGAATAAGACATCTAAATTCAGATAAAAAATATTTTAAATTATTTTCAGATCTTAAAATACTTCTGTAAATTCGTGCTTAATCTCTTTAACATAAAAAGACCTAGTCTTTATACATATATACAAAAGATCCGATTTTTATACACAAATTAATTGATTAGGCTCTATAAAACTCATTAAAAACTCTTCAAAAATATTTTAAAAACTGGGAGGGGGATTAGTAGAGATGATACTCACCTGGGGTTGTAGGGAAAACTTGTTAGAAGTAACGTCGAAGGAGATCTCCACTCCAAAAGCCAAAAATCAACAAAAACACAACTTAAAAGCCTCCAATCTTCTCCAAGAATTCAAAATAGGGTTTATGGGGGTTTGGTAGCTGTTAGGGTTCTTAGATATGATAAAAGAAAGGAATTTTCATAAAAAATACAGGTATTTATAGAGGCAAACCTGAAACAAACCTGTTAGACCCGAACCAAGAAACCTAGTCTGACTAGGAAAATAACCTTCTGTATTTTAGCTGTAACTTTCTCATCTGACCTCAAAATGAGGTGATCTAAGACTTTTTGGAAACCTGTTGAAGAGACCTACAACTTTTATCTTTTACAACTTTCCAAATTCTAATTGTATCAGTGTACAAAATATAAAAACTCATAACTGGTCATTATTCCCAGATTTTCACTCTTTTGGCCTTTGTGCATGTTTTGTGCATTTGCACTCATATTTTCACAAATATATATTGAATTGATCTCAAATCAATTCTTATCATATCCAAATATCAAAATATATAATTTTTCACCATATAACATATTTATCATTATTTATCATAAAATATTCAAATTTACGGGGTTTTACATAGATAGACTACAGTAACAATTTTTACTTTTCTAAACAGTGATACGACATTTGTCGTTTACGTGAACACGTCATTAGCAGGACTACGAGGTGTTTTGATGCAGACCCGGAGGGTATGGCTTATTTCGCGACAGTTTAGGTGCATCGTAACAGATATACAGTGCATCCAGGCACAAGAAAAATGTACAAGATGTGAAAAGACACTTCTAGAGGAGTTTTTAGGATTTATTCAGTAGCCAGTTGTGATATTCTAGTGTTGTCTACCCACAGACGGATGGACAAACGGAGAGAGTAAACCAAGTGTCGGAAAACATGTAGCAAACATGTATTATAGATTTACAGGATAACTTGGGGAAAATATTCCATTAATTGAGTTTGCTTAGTAGCATGACACCGTATGAGGCATGGTACGTGAGGCATTATAGATTGTTTATTCAATGGGCAGCATTATAAGAAAGTTTATTGCTTACACGGAGCTTGTGAGGCAGACTACAGAAAAGGTAACAGAGATTCGGGAACGCATTCTTGCAGCGCATAGTCGTCGGAAGCGTTACGCATACTAGAGATGATGACCGTTAGAGTTTTGGATAGGGGACTATGTCTTATTGAAAATGCCGCCAATGAATTCAGTGACTCGGTAGACGGGGAAAGTTTACCCTAAGGTATATTGGTCCATTCATGAGAGTTGAACATTTTGGAGTCGTTTCGTATCGGATAGATCTTCTAGTATCGATATCGAGTATACACAATATTTTTCATATTTTAATGATTAAGAAGCATTTGCACGACAAGGAGTAGCAGAGGGTGATTGATGCACCAAAATTTGAGTTTCAGATAGGTTTAACTAACATGGAGATCACGGGTTGTATTCTTACTAGAGAGGATGAGAGGCTTAGAAAGAAAGTAATATCCTAAGTTAAAGTTCAATAGAGATGGAAAAGAGCTGAGGAGGCTTCTGGAAGTGCGATGAGGATATGCGTCGCGACTACCAGCAACTGTTTGAGTCGGTAAATTGTTTTGGTTATAGCTTATTGATGTTTATGATTTTTTTTGATTTTTTCTATATGGTCATATTTATATTTAACGCTGGAATGGGGGTGCTAACACTTAGATCCTAATCATTCGAAATACATGGTATATATATGGGAGGTTTCTTGTTTGAATTTTTCACCCGACATACTAGTTCTGTTTAGTTAAGGGTTAAGTGGGAGTATTCGTATTTTAGATTGTTAAGCATAAATATTGCTAGTGATTCATATCTAGGGATTAATGGTACGAGATGTGTACGGGAGGGTTTCCTTGTCTAGATTATTCTCTCTTAGTTCTTTTCTCATATTATTAATTCCAAAGATACGATTACGGAATTTCGAGGACGAAATTCGTTTAAGGGGGGAAGAATGTAAAACCCCGTAAATTTAAATATTTTATGATAAATAATGATAAATATGTTATTTAGTAAAAAATAATATATTTTGATGTTTGAGTATGATAAGAATTGATTTGAGATTAATTCAATGTATATTTGTGAAAATATGAGTGCAAATGCACAAAACATGCACAAAGGCCAAAAGAGTGAAAATCTAGGAATAATCACCAGTTATGAGTTTCTATATTTTGCATACCTATGCAGTTAGAATTTGGAAAAGTGTAAAACACTAAAGTTATAGATCTCTTCTTTATATTTCCAACAAGTCTTAGATCACCTCATTCTGAGGTCGGATAAGAAAGTTACAGTCAAAACACCGAAGGGGTATTTTTCTAGTCAGATCAGGTTTCCTGCTTCGGGTTGGTTTCGGGTATTTTTAGGCCCACACCTATTTTTCTACTATATATAACATGTATTCACGAAATTTTCAGTACGATTTCAATATTTTAAAACCCTAGTAGCCACCAAACTTCCCCACAAACACTACACCACCTGAAATCATCTATAGCGGCCAAAAAGCGCTATGATATTATTTCATAGCGTTTTAATCAGCACTGTGTCAGAACCCGCTATAGTAGGTCTGTGGCTTTACATAGGGCTTCCCCAAATGCTATCAAAAAGGTTCCAATCATAGTGTTTTTATGTAGCTATAAAAGGGCATTCAATAGCGTTTCTGTATTGCTATGACGAATATCTTTCATAGCAGTTGAAAAATGCTATTAGTTAGTTTTCATTCATAGCATTTCAACGCTGCTATTGTCTTACATTTGATAGCGTTTGAGTTACTACAATGGCGTTTCAGCGAATGTTGTCTTTCTTCTTTTAATAGCATTTTAGCAATTGTTTCCACTTCCTATAGCATTTCAGTTGTGCCTATAAACCTTTGAGGCTGGACTAGAAATAGCTTCCAATTATGACAACCATAAAATCAAATATTTCATTTAAAGGTTCAAACTGATATATAAACAAGTTGTAACATACAAGAAGAGTCAACACAAATGTGCCAAAAAACAAATACTAGTCTTTGGATAATCCAACATGGAGTACAAGAAATTAACTATAGTACACAGAACAACAAAAACTAACTTTGCTGCATTATATATGACTTGGGAGACTCATCATCTTCAGCAATTGAGTACTAGTACTGCTGCAAAAACATAAATTAACAACACCAATAATCATTAAGCACATAAAGTTTATGACAATTTGATTCGTTAAAGAACAGACCTGGGGGTACACAGAAGCAAGATATGATGCTTCTCTGGAAAATGGATAAGATGCATGCAAAAGAACAACTCTACATTTAGAGAACTTTGTATACTCTAAAACAGAGCGAAGGTGCAGGGGGTTAGATAGCCTCAAGTCCAAGTCCTTGTCTCCAAAACTAAAAATTTCAACCAAATATTACACTGATATAGTTTTATAGATGAGGAAAAAAGCATTAAATAAACAGTAAGAAAGAAGTTCAGAAATGTGAAAGCTTCATATAATTTTGTTCCTGTGTGAATTTTCATAGGTATGTTGAAGCTTAAAGCAAAGTTCAAACTACATGTAAATAAATAGTCGATAAAGCTCTTGTTCTTGATCCGAATAGGCTTCCCAGTTGTAGAAAATAAAATTTGCAACATAAGCTCTGTCCTACACCTTCTCTAGGGAGGAAATCATCTCAATGTAGTTTTTCGAGATGTGATGAGAGGTTCTACATATCTGAAAAAATTAACTTTAGAATTATAATTCAACAACCAACCTTAGTAGAACCTGTGAAAAAAACATGGTAGTAAACAATGCAGATAACCAACGAGCGTGTCACCACTAGAAAGACCAACGATGAATAGAGAAGCTAAGTGTCAAGAAGAAGGTTTCATTTAGTACTCTATTAGAATTTAACTGGAAGGGTAAATCGCCCCTTTAAACATAGGGAAAAAATCATCAACGTCTACCAATATAAATCATGGGAATAAAATATATATGTATCATCCTGAAAAGAACAATGAAATATTGGGACTACAGTTTTTGGAACCTAGTAAATTAAAATATGAAAGACCACTAGGAATCTAAGTGCCAAAGTGAAAACCTTGACACACATAAATCTCACTTACATCAAAAAAGTGTACATAAGCATATAGAAATGCCATTGATTGTATCTCGGTAAACAAATTGGTGAAAAAGATTCTGAAGTCCTACATGGTAATACAAACAACATTTAAAAGCATCAGCACTTGAGCAAGAGTGCATATACATTCTGCTCTTATGTGATAGAAGTAGCTAACAAGTGTAAACTAACCTGCAGTGACAATTCCACTTCTACATTAGCTTGATATGTATTCCTGAGACAAATGGAATCCTAAAAATATCTATAACTAGTGCTTTATAGGTTAACTAGTATGCATATATATGTTTCATACGTAAAGACAATTTTTCAGTCATAAGAAGAAAACAATATATAGTGAATATTAGCATGTGACAGAAGATAATCAAATCCATTCGACAATTAGTGTCTTCAAATAAAATCAAAAGTAATTAATAAAGACAAAAAATAAACACTAATTTAAGAAGGAAAAAATAGAAGAAATATTAAGATTTTAGCCCCACAATTATATGTTGAATGTGATTCTGTCTTCTCATATCATTTCAATAGCTACGGTGAAGCTAGAACTGTTCTTAAACTCTGACCGGTCTTATGAAGTAAGAAGACTAGATTAACACTTGATGTGAGTTAATGTTCTCGCAAACAAAATCCAGGCACAGCATTTGATTCTTACTACAATATGACAATTACTTGATAAGGTTCTATGAGTAATTAATAGACTCAATTTATTGTTATGATGGTCTTATTAATATAACCGAGTAAAGTTTATGTTCCTCTTATTAGAAAACAAAGATATTGACAACGCTTTTTAAAGGCTATCATCATCAACTAACAAGTGAAAATAGCTTTTCTTCTCAATATTAGCTCTTAGAGAAATGATCATCCTAAAAATCAATGTAGTCAACAGCTAAATCTTTCAAGAGTGCTACAAGCAGAACATATATTATCTTTAGGCATATGTGATACATGAACTAAAGCAGCAAACACGGTAGCTATTTAATGTGATTTAAGAGGTTTAACTAAATAAAGAGAAAGGCAAGAAATAGCCTCACATACCTTTCAATGTAGAGGAGGATAAAAGGCAGCAGCAGCGGAGGAGTGGAAAACAGCAGCAAGAGGAGGAGAAGGCCAAATTAAGTGGTGATTAGGTTTTTGATGGAAAGGGGATTAGGGTTAGAGTTTTCACCAAAGAGGAGGAGGGAGCGACAGAGCTTTGAGCGGCGGTCTAATCGAGCGATCGGTCTACTATTGAAGGAGGAGGAGCTCAAATCAGGGTTTTTAGGGGAGAGGAGGAGGTGGCGAGAGAGCTCCGACAACGACGACGATGACGCGAGGAGGAGGGTGGCGATGCTGCCTTTGGCGACGAAAGAGGGAGGGAGGGCTCGACACAGGTTTTGGTGACGAGAGAAGGAGGGAGGCGGTGAGAGAGCTACGAGGATAAGAGGAAAGGGCGGCGTCGCTGGCCAGTTTTGGCAAGAGAGAGTGAGGGAGGGACCAAATTGCAAAGATCCAACGACACGGCCTCGACGGATCCGACAGCCAGGATCGATCCGATGGAGTACTCATCCTATTCCATAGATCTGATGTCGCCCTTTACCACCTCGAGATCCAGTGGAGCACAGGGTACACAGCGGTGCGATCGCCTAGAGTCGATCGCCTAGGGTTCATCATCACGAGATCGTTCAGACCGCTCAGCACTTCTCCTTGATTCCCAAAAAAAGAAAAAGGGGGAAAAACTAGGGTTTGAGATTTCAACTAGAGGAAAAGGATCGGGGATTTGATAGGAGAGGGATCAAAATAATTTGGGGGGAATAAAATTTAGGGCCTGTTTTAATTTTTAGTCTCCCACTTAACTTTTTAAAGTGCCAGAACAAAAAAAAATTGCGATCAAGTACTTATAGCGTTTAAAATTTTTCAAACTCTATCAAAAAATAAGACATATATGATCTATAGCACTTACAACATAAACACTATCATTCAACACTATAAAAAATAGCTTTGTTGTAGTGAAACCCTATTTTGATTTTTGAGGAAGATTCAAAGGCTATGGAGTGGGATTTCAATTTGTTTTTGGCTTTTGGCTCAGGGATCTATGTTGGCATTGCATCTTGCACGTTTTGCAACATGTCTCAGGCGAGTTTCATCTCTGCTAATCCCTATCCTAGTTTTTAAAATATTTTTGAAGAGTTTTTAATGAGTTTTATAGAGCCTAATCAATTAAGTTGTGTATAAAACTCAGATCTTTGTATTATATGTATAAAGACTAGGTCTTTTCATGTTAAAGAGATTAAGCACGAATTTACAAAAGTATTTTAAGATCTAAAAATGATTTAAAATGTTGTTTATCTGAATTTAGATGTCTTATTTTTCATTTTAAAATTTCGTGCATGGTTGAAGGTTTAAATATGTTTTCTTGTGCAAATAATCATGCTTGTTATGTTCTGCAGAAAAACTGCTGCACATATATACTGTTTAACTAGAAATTTGAAATAGCAAATGAAATATAAATTGAACCAAACTAATGCCAATTTAATGATATGTGAATCTAGATTTCAAAACAGAAAACCTTTCCTAAAGATAGTTTTTCTAAAGCAAGATATGCTCAATTTACTGATTATATATTCTGCAGAAAAACTGCTGCACATATATAATGTTTAACTGAAAATTAGAGATATCATATGAACTACAAACTGAACCAAACTAGTGCCAAATGATAGCTATGTGAATATAGTTTCCAAAACAAAAAACTATTATTAAAAATATTTTGTTTGGAGAAAGATACGCTCAATTTACTAACGATACGTTTTGTAGAAAACTGGAGATGTGCTGATTTGAAATAATTGTTATATAGCGTGAAGGTTTTTTGAGTTTCGCTCTTGTTTGTTATTTTTGAGAGAGTTTCTCAATCTGGTACTGCTATATTACAATGCTTAAGAGTTGTTTAACACCTGGGATTATGGTGAATACCAGATATGGACACGCACACCGAGATATGTGCACGTATGCTTAGAATATGTTGTGTTAATATACTTTTTTTCACAAGTTAAATTTATAAATACCTATAAAAGAATATAGTTATTTCATGTATCCAGAATAGGGAGATAAAACCTATTTCTGCAGGACGATTAAGTAAGAGTATTACAAAAGTATCGTCATTTCATGTATCCGGAATAGGGAGATAAAACCTATTTCTACAGGACGATTGAGTAAGAGTATTGATGCGGCATAAACATGTACCAAAAATGTTGCAAGTGCACAACCGTGTCAAGTTATAGTATAAAGAGTTATCTATCCCACGAGGAAGGTGTTTTGTAGAAGAAAATATAAATTCGGTTCTTATGTTTTGTATTTGACAATTAGGAGTGAGGAATAAGTGTGATTGTGGAGAGATTTAGAGAGTGAAAATGATTGTGTAAATGAATGTGTTTGAGAGTGGATGTGATAAAAAAATAAATGTGATCAACAAGGCAAGAAAGAAAAATCAATAAAATCAAGAAACAAACAAAAATCAAGAATGAAAAATAAAATTCAAGAAAGTACAGATAGTGGATTCAATTAAAGATATGGATAATCTAGAATTGAACCCACTTCTTAGAAAATGGTGATTCCCTAGAGGGTTCTAGCCTAAAGGCGAATCAAAGATAATGAATATAAACAAAAAGAAAAACTAAACCCAAGAGGGTTCTAGCCTCAAGGTGAATAGTGCAAGAAATTAAAATCTAACTATAAAATGAATTGCAAAATCTAAACTACAAAATAAATTGCAAGAATTAAAATACAAAAAAATAAATCTACTTTATAAGCATGAAATAAATCTAAGGCAAGAGGGTTCTAGCCTCTTGGCTATTTAACAAGAAAATAAAATCTAACTACAAGCATAGAAAAAAATCTAAACTAATAAGCAATAAAAAAGAAATAAAAGAGAAAAATAAAAGAAATGCAAACCTCCAAATAATTCTTCATCTCCATCTTCATCATCCAATAAAAAGAAGAAATATTTAAAGTGGTGAAAAATTATTTTATTAATTGTAACAAAAGTTATAAATTTGAAAGGACTTCTCAATTTAGAGTGGCCCTCCTCTCCAAATAGAGTTACAAAAATTTTCACACCCTCAACCCCTCACTCTCTACCCCTATTTATAGTAAACATCAGTGAATGAGAGCCATTGGATTAAAATCTTATCCAAAATAAGCAAATTTCAGCATTAGATGTGTAACTGCCAACCCGTAGGTATCGATACCAGCATCGATGCAGGTATCGATACGGGTATCAATGCTAGCATCGATGCTGGCATCGATACCCATATGCCTTCTTTTGCAATCCGTTGATTTCCTCTTTCATTTGGCTTTGGCTTTGGGCTTTTTTGGACTTGGGCTTGGACTCTTTCATGTATTTGCATATATTCTTCATTAATTCATAGGCTTTGTTGAGAGAAGAGATATTGGGCTTTTTAATTTTGATTAACCTACAATTAAAGATAAAAACAATTATTAGTGGTATATTTATTCATATAAAATAGATAATGATGGAATAAAATTATAATAAAATGTGATTATCAAATACCCCCACACCTAAATTTTTGCTAGTCCTCTAGCAAAGAAAATAAAAAGAAAATCCCAACAAGCTTTCGCAGGAATCGCAGTTGTATTTAACGCATACAACAAGCCTTTAAACCTCTAGGTTACCCTAGTGAACGAGTTGTAGTCTCGTGAGGGTTTGCAGTGAATATACCCACAAAATTCGATCAACTTGCCAAATTAAAGAAGTCAGTAAATAATTAAATTCACTGGATAACTTTAGATAATCTAATTTAAGCCAGTTTTCACTCAAGAAAACGTTTTTATATATAACTCTAAGGTATATTTCCAAGAAAATCTTCTCATTATAGCAATACAAAACCAAACCGAACATAGAAATTTAATTTAAAAGTTTTGAAAAGAACATGCTAACTCTTTGTTTAAAATAATATTCAAGTTGCTTGATCAAAAATATTATTCAAGGACATATATACTATATAAAACATTTATTTATTATTATTATTATATCTATATGTTTATTAATTTTTTTACTCTTGGTGATTTTTTTCTACTTTAACGGGCTTTCTAAGTGACCATTTAACGAGTTTTGGGCCAATGGATCCAAACCCAATTGGGCTTAGGTCATTAAGTATGAAAATACTCCTTAGGCTTAATTACTCGGTCAGCTTAGACTTTATAAGATAGAATCACCTTGAATTCAAGAGGTTTTTTTGTGCCAATTTTTCGCACTCTTCTTTTGCAATGTTATTAATTCTATTTTTTATTATACATGTATATATATTCTAAAAAATATGTAAATCAAGACACTTTGAAAAAAATATTTTCAACTCTAAGCTAAGCATATAAAAATTTTATTAATTTAAATAAAAGTCCAAGTTAAGGCTTAAGTAAAGTATACTACTTTGAAAATTATTTCTTAAGAAATTTATTTAGAGTTATCATAAAAGGTGAACTTAAGTAAATAACCAACTAGGGATTAGAAAATTTCAAATTTATCAAATAAATCAATTATTACTTAACTCTATCAATTTGGCAAGTGACAATATTTTTACAATTTTTTAAGAAAGAAAAAGAAATAAAAATGCAACTAAAAAGGTAGAATAAAGAGGGGAAAAATAACTAATTTCCACCCCCACACCTAAATTTTGCATTGTCCTCAATGCAAACGCAATGATGCACAAAGTAAAGCAGATAAGAAGTAAAAGTACTTACAATTGGTCGGCTGATAAAAATCTACAATTACCTTTGGTTTGTGGAGGATGAAATCATCAATTTATTTATATATTTTTTTTCTTTTTCCTTTTTTTATTTTTTTTCTTTTCTTCCTTTTTTTATAACTGTACAAGAAACTCTAAAATGAGAGAATATTTTATTATGCTAAAATAAAAAAAAAACAATGTAGAATAAAATATTCAACATGAAGAGCTCGTGTTCTACATTGAACCCTACCTTATTGCTGAAAATTCTTCCCCATATTTTAAACAAATTCAAAATGATATAATCAATACTCTGCTGAAATTCTAAGCATATCGGGGTGTTCAATAATTCTTGTGGCAATGGAAGGTAGGTATTATTGGTGTCATGCGTTTTGATCTTAGATTCTTGATTTATGAATGTTTGTTTTCTAACAACCAATTCAACCCCAAGATTCAGAGCTGAGGTGTAAAATTTTGATTGTTGTTTATTTTCTAAAAATCTTAGTTCATCAAGAAAGAGTTTTTCAAAATTCAGTTCAAAGCAGCAATTGTTTAACACAGTTTCTTTATTTTGACAAACCTGATCTGCTTCTCCTAATATTTTCAGCTCCTCACCGAAAATTTCCTCAAAACTTGGATTTGACTCTTATTCTTCTTCCTCTAGTCTTTCCTGAAGTGAATTATCAGAAGGAGAATGAATTGGAACAAGAATTTTGCTTAAAGGTGTTCTTTCCTGATTATCGACCTGTTTTCCTGACTGTAGTGCATTCATTTGAGTGTCCTTAGGATTGACCGTGGGTTGACTCAAAATTTCTCCTTCCTCTCCTTCACTTAAGGCACTAGCTAGTTGATCAACGTGGGTTTCTAATCTAGCTATGGCTTGAGTGTTAGAGTTAAGTATGAGTCCGGTTGATTGCATAAAGGAGTTCATCGTGTAGGATATTTGAGTTAACATATCCGTGGCTAGTGTGGAGGCCTTAATTATGATTTCAAAACCTTTTTCCAAAATATTGAGACGTTCATAATGATATGTATTAAGAGGAGTGTGATTTATAGCTTGATGATGAAGAGATTGATATGATAGATTTGGTTGTTGAAAATTAGGTTGAGAATTGAAAGGAAGTTTGTTTCCCCTAGGAAAATGTTTGGTTGAAGAGGGAGTGTAGTTTTGATTCCATGCAAAGTTTGGGTAATTTTCTCAACCTGGGTTGTAGGTTATAAAAATGGATTATTCACAGAGTACTAAAATGCAGTGTTAACCTTATCATCGTAGTGCATGGTTCTCTCAGATAGGCTCTCTAAAAACTCCCAAGCTTCATTGGGGATTTCATTCCTATTGGGATAACATAAATTTTGAAAAACATGTGGATTACCCATTTGTTCAAAACGAATTTGTCGATGTGTATAATTCACGTTTGCATGCACCATAATAAATTCTTTTTATACTTTTTTTATAAAGAGAGAAAACAATAATTAGTGTTTTTTAGAAGAAAAAGGAAGAAGGAAAAAAAAAACTAACAAAAAAAAATAAAAAAAATCAATCACTTTTCAATCACTCTAACTCTAGGGTTAAGCCTAACTCAGCTAGACCAGCTCCTAACCAAAAACTCCTTAAGTGAAAAGATAAAAGTTTTTCTCAGTTAGTTAGCCAGGTAAGGATAGGAACAGAGGTTGATCAGAGATCGATTAAGTACCTCGTTCCTTGTGGGGCGCTTAAGCAACCCCTAAACCTTACCTTAGACACCAACTAATCCAAGAAAACTTAAACCGGTTCACTTAAGGATTCTTTGTTCCTTATTAAGCTCGAGTCCTTAGGGCCAACGTGTAATGAGTTTTATTAGGCTTGGGTTGTGAAGTGAGAAATTTCTGATTTTTGGGCTAAGGAAAGGGTGATGAAATCCCTCACCTTATCTTGATTAAGGGGTTTTGCCCTTAAGAATATTTTCAAGTGTGTGTCAAATCAAGATATTCAAATCACTTGGTGAATTCCTACTAATATATGAAATACAACCCTATGAATTAAAAGCAACTAAAAAGGATGGTAAAAAGAAAAATCTTTTTTTTAATTAGGGTTAACAATCAAACAAATGAGAAGGGGAAAATTGTTTGAATTTATTATCTTTGTTAGTAAATGTCAAAGTGGAGGGTGAGTTTTATTATGGTCAACAAAATTTTTTGTTTTCCTTTAGATCCTAATTGTCTCTAATTGTGAGAAACTAGCTAAAGGTGTGGAATTGAAAATATTAGGAAGAAGACTTACCACAAGCGAATCTCCAAATCCTTAATCTCCAATCCTTGATCTTTAATCTCTAAGTAGTTCTTTCACAAGAAACACACAAGTTAAAGAACCAAAATAATTAAACCCTACATAAGCACCCACCTCGGCAACGGCGCCAAAAACTTGATGCGACATAAACATGTACCAAAAAGGTTGCAAGTGCACAACCGTGTCAAGTTATAGTATAAAGAGATAGCAATCCCACGAGGAAAGTGATTTTAAGAGATTATTAGATACGATTCTTATGTTGTGTGCGTGATAATTAGGAGTGAGAAATAAGTGCGATTGTGGAGAGATTTAGAGAGTGAAAATGATTGTTTAAATGAATGTGTTTGAGAGTGGATGTGATTGTTTGTGGAAAAATTTGTGGTAAAAAGAAATGAAAGAAATATATTTGATTTTATTCTCTCAATCTCAATTACAAATTGAATTCCGATTACAAAATAGAGGAGAATTGATCTAAGTTCTCCCCTTTGTTTAATTCTGGGTTCTTCACGGTGGCGATGGAGTGACTTCCTCGATTGCTCACGTCAAGTTTGCTCTCCGTTGACAATCCGCACGTCTTGATTCGCTGGAACGGTATCTCCTCCTCACGATTGACGATGTGGAGAACTTGCGTGGTAAGTTTGAAACTCTGAACAAGTTGATAACTCAGAGCGAGTTTAAACTCTTGAAAAAGAGTTGATTTGAACCGAAAATCGGTTAATAGCCAAGGATGAGAATGAAAGCTCCCTGTTGTTGAACGTTGCTGAAGGATGAACGTCAATCTTCCCCTCGCTGCCAAGCCGAAGATCTCCTCTTTTCTGTCAAGTCAAAGATCCAAAAAGCCAGCCGAAAAGAGGGATCCGAACTCAGTTGAGTTTTCCACTATTTATAGGGGATTAAGGGGGTGTAACCGCCCCTTAAATCACTCCTAAGTGAGGTGTAACCACCCTCCAATTATGGGAAATAGTTTTGGAACTGTTCAAGGGTTTAAGGGGTGTAATCCCCCCTAAAATCTCTTCATAATAGGGTGTAACCAACCCTATTAAGTGGAGACACGGTTTAAAAACTGTTAAGGTTCTTGTTTGAAATAGTCAAACGTAAAAAACGCGGGTCTGACCCCCGTGTTTTGATGTTGCAACGCAGGTTCGACTCCGGCGTTTTGATGTTGACACACGGGGAGGACCTTCATGTTTTGGTGTTGCAACACAGGTCCGACTTTAGCGTTTTAATATTGACACACGGGGAGGACCTCCGCATTTTGGTGTTGATGCGTAGGGAGGACTTCTGCGTTTTGGTCTTAGAGTACGGTGATGAGTTCCGCGTATTGATTTGAAGAGATTATCAACAAGTAATCTCTTTTGTCATAGCGTTGCAAAGATCATTGTCTTGTAATCTTCGTCTTGGCTCCTTGAAATATGAGAGTCGTCAGATTGTAACTCCCGATATTGATTATGAAGGTTGTTGAATTAGAGCTTTCGTCGGTTGTTGTGAAGGTCGTCAGATTGTAACCTTCATCGGTCTACGTGAAAGTCTTCAAATTGTAACCTTCTGGAAGTCGTCAGATTGTAACTTCCATCATCGGTGTTTGATGGGGAATCAGCTACCTATTGTGATTTTTAGACAGCCTAGAGAACCCCCTCCAAAGTTTTTGAAAGTTCACGGTTGATTGGGATGAATTTTCTGAATACTTTGCATCTCAACTCTGATCTTGGAGCTGTTGATTCCTTGTCGTAAAGGAGTTGTTCTCTGCACTTGCTTCAAAGGCATCTTGGTTGAAGGGATTTGCCACTCAGGACTTGTGTGAAGGTATGCGTCATAATCCTGCTTCTGGAATACAGGGGTGGACCTCTGCGTTCTGAAATTGAGACGCGGGTGTCACCCTTGCGTTTTAAATTTGAAATCCGGGTGTGACCTCGGCGTTTTGGTTTTTTCAACGCGGGTCTGACCTCGGCGTTTTGACTTGAGACGCGGAGGTGGATTTCATGCAATTTTGACTAAGTCTTTGATATTTGTCTTTAGCTTATCTGTTTCAAGTCTCGGCTCACATCCATCAAGCTGATGGGCCTGCAAACATGCATAGGATTTTTGGCAAACCCTCAGCCATCAACGGATTTGATAAGCCTTTACCGACTTCCGTTTGAGTCGGGCTAGCATGTGGATTGTCTAAGTCCGTTCCACATGTAACGTTGTGCTAAAAGAATGAACCCTCTTAGACTTGATGCTATGATTTTGAATACATAGACTTTGTCTTTTTACGGGAAAAGACTAACCGGCAACGCGAGTTAGGCGTAGACTTATCTCTAATTAGGGATCAAGATAAAGTCTCCCATGCGTGTAAGGCATGGATTTCGACGTTATTAATAATAACCTACCACGGTGTTGAATACGTGGGCTTTGCCATTTTTACGGGAATGCGCTACCCGGCAACATGTGTTAGATGCAGACCTATCTCTATTTAGGGATCGAGATAAAGTTCCCCATGCGTGAAGGGCATGGATTTTTGATGCTACGATGTTAAATACGTAGACTTCGTCGTTGTTTTTTCCTGTGTTACTTAAAACACTAAAAGAAAGTTGAAAGCGCCAGAGGTGTAGTATTAATTTGGCATGAAATTTCACTTAGAGTGAAATTCATAAATTTTCTTTATTATCACTAGGATAATTACATAAAATATTTAATCCGTTGGAGATTTTATAATGAAAACTTGTTATTCTTGTTAAAAAGGATTAACAAGTTCATTGGGGGGTTTGACTGTTAGAGGTGTGATGTTAACCTAACAGTATTTAATGGGCTTATCGTTCTATTGATAATAGTCGATAAACTGATTTGGTCGTCAGAGGTGTGATGTTAACGTGACTGGAAAATGTTGCAATCAGGGCAACTTTAAGGACCTATCGCTCTATTGGAGAGAGTCGATAAGTGGATTTTGTCAGAGGTGTGGGATTAACGTGACAGGATTTTTGTAGACCTATCGCTCTATTGAAGAGACACGATAAGTTAATTGTCTGAGGTTTGGTGTTAACATGACAGGAAAATGTTGCGATCGGAGCAACTTTGAGGACTTATCATCCTATTGAAGGGGATTGATAAGTGGATTGTCAGAGATGTTTGATATTTAACATGATAGAGAATGTTGCGATTAGAGCAACTATGAGGACTTATCATCCTATTGACGAGGATTGATAAGGGGATTGTCAGAGGTATGATGTTAACGTGACAAGAGAATGTTACGATCGGAGCAACTTTGAGGATTGGTAAGTGGATTCTGTCAGATGTGTGATATTAACGTGACAAGAGAATGTGTACTTGTGACTTGCACAAGGTTTTGGGAATTAGCGTCTCGTTGGGGAAACTTGCTAGGTGAGTTTATCATCAGAAGCGATGAGTTTTGATACTTGTGATTTGAACAATATTTTGAAGACTTAGTGTCTTGCTATGAAAGATTGCACTTTGAGCAATTTTGAGGACCTATCATCCTATTGACAAGGATTGATAAGTTGATTGTCAGAGGTGTATTGTTAACGTGACAAATTGTGAGTGATGCGAGTTGCATTCATACTCTGTAGGGGTAATGATCATCAGAAGTGTAATGTTAACTCGACGATGTGAAAGATTCGTTACTTTTAATCCAATGGATTCTAAGTAACCAACCCCAGTCTTGATTTAAGACTTAACAGGGAAATAAAAAGAGGTAGACAAGGCACATCGCCTAGTGGGGCACTATCCATAAAGTCGGAATAGAGGCACATCACCTCGTAGGCCATTATCTGATGAGTTTGACTATCAGAGGTAACTGTTAACATGATAGTTTTTTGGACCTGTCATCCTATTGAAGAAGATTGGTAAGTTGATGGACTATCAGAGGTGATCATTAACATGATAGTTTTGACTGATCCACCATCCTACTTGAAGAGGATTAGTGGGGGAATTTGAAGAAAATGGCTTATCAGAGGTGATCATTAACATGATAGTTTTGGTGGACTCGCCATCCTACTTAAAGAGGATTGGTGAGGGAATTTGGAGGAAATGGACTATCAGAGGTGATTATTAACGTGATACTTTTGGTGGACCCACCATCTTACTTGAAGAGGATTGGTGAGGGAATTTGGAAAAAATTGACTATCAGATGTGATCATTAACATGATAGTTTTTGGTGGATCCGCCATCCTACTTGAGGAGGATTGGTGGAGGGATTTGTGATAAATGGACTATCAGAGGTGATTATTAACGTGATAGTTTTTTGTGGATCCGCCATGCTACTTGAGGAGGATTAGTGGAGGGAATTTGGAGAAAATGGACTATCAGAGGTGATCATTAACATGATAGTTTTTTGTGGATCCGCCATCCTACTTGAGGAGGATTGGTGGAGGAATTTGTGATAAATGGACTATCAGAGGTGATCATTAACGTGATAGTTTTAGTGGACCCACCATCCTATTTGAGGAGGATTGGTGGAGGAATTTGTGATAAATGGACTATCAGAGGTGATTATTAACGTGATAGTTTTTAGTGGATCCGTCATCCTACTTAAGGAGGATTAGGTGTGGAATTTGGGGTAAATTGACTATCAGAGGTATATTGTTAACTTGATAGTTTTCATGGATTTTGTGGTTGACAGAGGTATTCTATTAAACATAACAAATCAGAAAATTTATTACTCATAATCCAATGAACTACAATTAAACCAACCCCCAGTCTTGAACAAGTACAGGGGGGAAGGGACAGACATGACACTATCCGTCAAGTTGTTCAGTGACCTTGGAGTATAACAACTATGAAGAGTTTGGAAAACGTCACACAGCAGACTGTCATCTGAAGAGTTTGGCTATCAGAGGTAACTGTTAACATGATAGCTTTGTGGACCTGCCATCGTATTGAAGAGGATTGGCTTCAGTGGCTGTAGTATCTTCCCCTTCTGACTGAGAAGATTGAGCTTGGTCCGATTGCTCAGGTTGATCCTGCCTACTTTGTTCTTCGGCTCTAACCCTGGCAATAATCTTTTGAGCTTGTTTGCCTTGAGAGATTAGTTGTCTCCAGGAACGGCATTCTGCAACCCTCATTTGTGCAAAATGGTCGGTTTGCAAGTTGTGTCGACAGGTCTCTACTAAGGTAGACTGTGTCATACCTATCGGACATCACAAATCCCTGTTTCGAAACCTCTTGAGGAAGGCTTTGACGGACTCCCTCTTCTTCTGCTTAGTGACGAGAAGGGTATGGATGGGGACTTCTGTATCCTCTTCAAAGAATCTTGCCAGAAAGAGTCTCTCTAGATCTGCCCACTTTTGGATACATCCGGCAGGCAGTTTCCTGAACCATTCAAAGGCAACTCCCTTGAGGGTGCCAATAAATAATCGAGCCAGTATGGCATCGTTTGATATCATATTCCCAGTTTGTGACTTGAAATGATAGATATGTTGGTTCGGTGATCCCGTGCCGTCAAAAGTTTATAGCGTCGGGACTTTGAACTTTAGAGGATAGGGGGTTGTATCCAATTCGGCAGGATAGGGCCTGACAACTCCCTCGTCTTGGAGCTCGCTTCTGTCAGCAATGGCATTGAGGCGGGCTTCCAATTCTTTCATTTTGGCAGACTGGAGATTCTGCTCGTTTTCCGTCTCTCTTCCCTCGTTAAGGGAAGATTCAAGGATGTGGGCTTCTTGATCAGAAGTAGCACAATCAACCACTTTTTCTTTCCCTTTGCTTGTGTGAAGTCGGGATGAAGACGTTCATCCTCTTCGGGAAGATTCTTACCTAGGTGGCGAATCTGTCTTCTGAGATTTGGCCTTCTCTGCGACGATTTGAGTTAACAAGACCAAGAGTTCATTGATGGCCTCCTGCTGAGATTTGAGCATGGCCTCCTGCTCATCAAGTCTCTTCGCAATATCTTTATGGTTTCCCGTCATATAAGTGGAGCTCTCATGTTCAACAAAAGAGCTTGATGATTGGGACTCTGCAATGGCTGAGTTTTCATCATCGGAATTAGTTCCTCTGGCTAACCTCTGATAATTGACAAAGAAAATGGCTCTTGTTCGCGTCCGAGTGCATTGGTAGATTCCTTCAAACTCGTTAGCGATTTCTCTGACGGTCGGTGAATGACTTGTCTCAGAGTCATAAGAACTAGGTTCTGAGGTTTTCCCTCTGCCGATCACATTGATAGTGACCCTAAGATATTCGGTCTCTGGAGACTTCTTCTTGTACGAACGTTGTTGTTGGTTGGGTAAGGCAATGTTGGTTAATTGGTCGAACACCATTGGTTTGGCCGCATATGAGCACCATTGACATTTCGATAGGACCGTAGGAATCATTCGTTCACATTGGAATGAACGAATGACTTGTTGCATCGGTCTTTCTCTTGATATGAACTCTTTCAAATCTATTGTAAAGACTCGAGAAGAGTTACTCGCTGATTGCAAGGTTTGAATTGGAACCCCCAGTCCATGATTGGACAGGACTGGCTCTTGGTGAACATGGATCTGGTTGAGATGTCTTGACTCCATGGACTTCTTATATCCGCCCCTCAATCTAGTCACGCTACACATAGTATTCGGGGGTCTCGCTTGGGACGCGAAGGTCGCGTTTGGCACTTGAAACGCGAGGTCCGCATTTTGGTTCGGCAACATGAGGGTCTCGTTCTTTAGTGTCGACGCGAAGGTCGCGTTTTGACTAGGAAACACGAAGCTGAAGTTCGCTTTCAACGTAGACTTGAGGTCCATGTTTTCATTGTAAAATGCGCCATTGAGGGCCACGTTCAGTTTGGTTCTCACGAAGCTCATGTTTGGGCTCATAAAGAGGAGGCTTGTGTATTAAAGTAGAAACACGGAGCTCAGGGTCGCGTTTAGGCTCACGAACGCTAAGCTCGCGTTGGTTGGAGGATCGACTTTCTCGGAGTTGTGCCCGTCGTTGAGACCTTCTTCTTCGACGAGCGGTGTTCTTGCTGGCTTGTTTTAAGGCCTTTGTAGCGATGTCATTGGCGTCGACAGAGTTGGTCGCCGCGATGGGCCTTTCGTGACCCGATACCCGTCGCTTTGGCACGGATGCAGAACCTTCAACTCGGTGGACGAGTTTGGTCGAAGCTGAGCCCACTCCTTCGGAGGAGAGGCTGTTTGAGCACTCTTGGTTAAAGGAGAAGGCTTCCTTCGGCATAGGATCAACAGTTGGAGCTTTAGTCTCATTGGAGACTTTGTTGATCTTGCGCATAGCCTTGAAACTAAGGGATCCGGAGGAGATGGACTCCTCAAACTTGGCTTGATCAAACTCTACCACGAGAGTTTCGACGGTTGTTCCAGTGAGATGAACATCGGATTGTGCCACCACTTCTTCATCTGTGAAGCTTGTCTCCAGCGGAGTCGCCAACTTTTGTTTGTGGAAAATTTGTCGTAAAAAGAAATGAAAGAAATATATTTGAATTTATTCCTTCAATCTCAATTACAAATTGAATTCCGATTACAAAATAGAGGAGAATTGATATGAGTTCTCCCCTTTGTTTTATTCTGGGTTCTTCACGGTGGCGATGGAGTGCCTCCTTTGATTGCTCGTATCGAGTTTGCTCTCCGTTGATGATCCGCACATCTTGATTCACTGGAACAGTATCTCCTCCTCACGATTTGACGCTGTGGAGAACTTGCGTGGCAAGTTTGAAACTCTGAACGAGTTGATAACTCAGAGCGAGTTAAAACTCTTGAAAAAGAGTTGATTTGAACCGAAAATCGGTTAATAGCCGAGGATGAGGATGAAAGCTCCCTGTTATTGAATGTTGCTGAAGGATGAACATCGATCTTCCTCACGCTGCCAAGCCGAAGATCTCCTCTTTGCTGTCAAGTCCAAGATCCAAAAAGCCAGCCGAAAAGAGGGATCCGAACTCAGTTGAGTTTCCTACTATTTATAGGGGATTAAGGGGGTGTAACCGCCCCTTAAATCACTCCTAAGTGGGGTGTAACCGCACTCCAATTATGGGAAATAGTTTTGGAACTGTTCAAGGGTTTAAAGGGTGTAATCCCCCCTAAAATCTCTCCATAAGGAGGTGTAACTGTTGGCCTTCTTGTTTTGATGATGTTTAACAAACAATTTACCACTAATGTTGTTTGTCTAGTATTTATGTTTTCTTATTTATTATAGACAAACAACGTTGTTGGAGGTTGGATGGAATTGAGCCTACACGATCACATCAAGAGGAGGTTGGCGGAATGTCGGTGAAGCTTATGCAATTCAAGTTCAAGATCCAAGTTCAGCTTCATCCGCATGTGTACCAAGTTGAGCTACAATGAAGATCAATATCAAGCTTGGGTAATTTAGTTTATGTTTTATATTATGTGTGTTAAGTACTCTAAGCTCAATATCTATACACACACATTTATTGGTTTCTTCAT
>BQKN01053724.1:0-33377 GCA_022839385.1 Asparagus kiusianus | reverse complement strand
TATATATATATATATATATATATATATACAAGTTTTGGTCTCTATGCATATATATAGTTTTATATATATACATACATAGTTTTGAGTTTTCATGTTTATAAATATGAAATCACATGTTTCATATTTACTATTGTGTTTTGGTATTTATTGCATAGAATATGCAATTTTGTGAAAATATTGTTTTATTAATTTATAGACTTCAATATCAGTTCATACATGTTTTACTAAGTCTATAAAAACATTTCACAAAGTTTCAAAAGTTGGTTTATGTCAAAACATCAAAATTCAAGTATCTCATATTTTCATGTTTTGGACTATTTTGTAAAATGATGATATTTTTCTTTTGGGAAGTCCTTTTTTTTGAAACCAGTCGTTGTAGCATGTTTATTATCATGTCTACAATCATTCTCCAAAGTTTTATATTTTTTGGAATTTATTTGATATTTTTAAACAGTGTTTCAAAATCAGGAAATCAGATTTTTTAAGTATCAGATTTTGGTCGACCGGTCCGGTCGATCGGTCCGGTCGACCGCTCATATATTCATGTGTTCACTGGGCGACAGAGAGTCTATCGGTCGACCGGTCCGGTCGACCGAAAGCTCCATCGGTCGACCGCACCGGTCGACCGACGATTGTCCAGGGCTGGTCTTCGTGTTTTTGCTCTCCGTCGGTCGACCGACAAAATTTCCGGTCGACCGACAATAGATCCGTTAGACACTAACGGTTATTTTTCAGAGCTGTCTTCTGGGGGCTTTTCTGTCTTTTGGCTTGGGGTTTTTGGCTGAGATTTCAAGTGAGTATATATACCCCATTGCTGATTTCTTTTCAAGTTGATCAAGAGAGTTTTAAAAACAAGTTTAAGAAAGTTTTAATCAAGGGTTTTAAGTTTGTTTAAAGTGTGTTTATAAGATTTTAAGCATTTGAGTGTTTTCAGTTTTGTGAATCAATTCCACAAGAGCTTAAGGAGATCATCTATTGAAGTTTGAGCTTCCAACTATTCTCCCTCCATCTCTTGTCATCTATAGAGAAGTTTCCTTAAACTCAATTCTAGCATTTTATAATTTTGTTCTTAATTTCATAAGCTAGATTTCATATTGAGTTTATATTGTTTTATCTCTTTGTTCACACACAATCTATTGAGCTTATAGTATTTACATTCATAGTATATTTTGGGTTGTGGGGTTTGTGACTTAGAGTTGTGCTTAATTGAGTTCTCACCTTGTTAGAGAGAACAATCATTTGTTATATTGTGCTTATTTGAGAGATCACTTTGTAATACACTTGTACACCGAGTGAGGAATGTGTGGTGAGAGACGGGGTCGAATCCAAGAGGAGTGGCGTCGGTTGACGTGCCTAGGGAGAGGTTGTAACCGAGCACTTGAGGAGGAGGACACGGGCTAGGACCAACACTTAGTGTGTGAGGTGTGATTGCATAGTGATTGTATTGTGAGGTGTAAACGTTGTTCGGCTGAACGTAGAAAACCCGGTTGTGATAGTGGAGATCTCCTCGAGGTGAGGAGCGGAGACGTAGGTCGTGGGGACCGAACTCCGTAATCATATTGTTTGTTTGAGATTGCATTGGCGCATTTACTTTTATGTTCATATCTTATATTACCTTTGTATATTGCTTGTTGATTATAATGCCCACTATCTAGTTTAGATTGCTTACCCTTGTGTTTATATATCCTTACACATACATTGTCTATATCTCTTTGTTAGGATATATCTTATTGTTTATATATCCTTGCATATATTTCTATCATATAGGATATATCACCTTGTGTATATTGCATATTCTTGCACATAACTCTTTGTATATCTATCTTGCAAGAATACATTTGTTAATTAATTTTAATTAGCATTTAAATCGGATTAGATTAGCATAAGACCCTAATCACCCCCCCTCTAGGGTCTAACAGTAACCACCCCATTAAGTAGAGATACGGTTTAAAAACCATTCAGGTTCTTGTTTGAACCAGTCAAACGCAAAAAACGCGGGTCTCACTCCCGCATTTTGATGTTGCAACGCAGGTTCGACTCCGGCGTTTTGATGTTGACATACGGGGAGGACCTTTGCGTTTTGGTGTTGCAACGCAGGTCCGACTCTAGCGTTTTAATATTGACACATGGGGTGGACCTCCGTGTTTTGGTGTTGATACGTAGGGAGGACTTCTGCGTTTTGGTCTTAGAGCGCAGTGATGAGTTCCGCGTATTGCTTTGAAGAGATTATCAACAAGTAATATCTTTTGTCATAGCGTTGCAAAGATCATTGTTTTGTAATCTTCGTCTTAGCTCCTTGAAATGTGAGAGTCATCAGATTGTAACTCCCGATATTGATTATGAAGGTTGTTGAATTAGAGCTTTCATCGGTTGTTGTGAAGGTCGTCAGATTGTAACCTTCATCGATCTACGTGAAAGTCTTCAAATTGTAACCTTCTGGAAGTCGTCAGATTGTAACTTCCATCATCAGTGTTTGATGGGTAATCAGCTATCTATTGTGATTTTTAGACAGCCTACATAATAAAAAAATAAATGTGATCAACAAGGCAAGAAAGAAAAAGCAATAAAATCAATAAACAAATAAAAATCAAGAATGAAAAATAAAATTCAAGAAAGTAAAGATGGTGGATTCAATTAAACATATGGGTAATCTAGAATTGAACCCACTTCTTAGAAAAGGGTGATTCCCTAGAGGGTTATAGCCTAAAGGTGAATCAAAGAGAATGAAAATAAACAAAAAGAAAAACTAAACCCAAGAGGGTTCTAGCCTCAAGGTGAATAGTGCAAGAAATTAAAATCTAACTACAAAATGAATTGCAAAATCTAAACTACAAAATAAATTGCAAGAAAATAAATCTACTTTATAAGCATGATATAAATCTAAGGCAAGAGGGTTCTAGCCTCTTGGCTATTTAACAAGAAAATAAAATCTAACTACAAGCATAGAAAAAAATCTAAACTAATAAGCAATGAAAAAGAAATAAAAGAGAATAATAAAAGAAATGCAAATCTCCAAATAATTCTTCATCTCCATCTTCGTCATCCAATAAAGAGAAGAAATATTTAAAGTGGTGAAAATTTTATTTTATTAATTGTAACAAAAGTTACAAATTTGGAAGGCCTTCTCAATTAAGAGTGGCCCACATCTCCAAATGAAGTTACAAAAGTTTTTACACCCTTAACCCCTCACTCTCAACCCCTATTTATAGTAAACATCAGTGAATGAGAGTCATTGGATTGAAATCTTATCCAAAACAAACAAATTTCAGCCTTAGATGTGTAACTGCCAACCCGTAGGTATTGATACCAGCATCGATGCTGGTATCGATATGGGCATCAATGCTGGTATCGATATGGGTATCGATGCTGGCATCGATATGGGTATCGATGCTGGCATCGATACCCATATGCCGCCTTTTGTAATCCGCTGATTTCCTCTTTCATTTAGCTTAGGCTTTGGGCTTTTGAACTTAGGCTTGGGCTCTTTCATGTATTTACATATATTCTTCATTAATTCATGGGCTTTGTTGAGAAAAGAGATATTGGGCTTTTTAATTTTGATTAACCTGCAATTAAAGATAAAAACAATTATTAGTGGTATATTTATTCATATAAAATAGATAATGATGGTATAAATTATAATAAAATGTGATTATCAAGTATTACAAAAGTATCATCATTTCATGTATCCGGTTTACGAAGATAAAACCTATTTTCGCAGGATGATTAAGTAAGAGTATTATAAAAGTATCGTTATTTCATGTATCCGAAATAGGGAGATAAAACCTATTTCCTCAGGACGATTGAGTAAGAGTATTACAAAAGTATCGTCATTTCATGTATCTGGAATAGGAAGATAAAACCAATTACCACAAGACGATTGAGTAAGAGTATTACAAAAGTATTGTCATTTCATGTATCCGGAATAGTGAGATAAAACCTATTTCCGTAAGACGATTGAGTAAGAGTGATACAAAAGTATCGTCATTTCATGTATCGGGAATAGGGAGATAAAACCTATTTCTGAAGGACGATTGAGTAAGAGTATTATAATAGTATCGTCATTTCATGTGTCCGGAATAGGGAGATAAAACCTATTATCGCAGAGTGATTGAGTAAGATTATTACAAGAGTATCGCTATTGCACAAGGAGATGCACACATGTAAGTATTATCAGTTATAGTTTGTCTTTCATATTGGATTCCTGCGAGTAGGGTACTTTTTTTTAGATCGTCGCTTACATGATATAGTTTATGATTAACTTTTGTTTTGGATGAGATTGCCCTTACATTAGAGCTGTCTACTCGAGTGTAGTTTTGAGATGAGATATTTATTCTACATGTTTGAGGTTTAGAATGTTTTCTTTTGTTTGCTGTTTTTCATTCATAGAGTTTGGAGTTGGTATTTAGGGAGTCACAATTTGAGACATGGTATATACATGAGGGTTTTCTTGTTTGGATTATTTCACTCGACGTACTAATTCTCGTGTTGTGGATTCCTAAATACTAATCTCCAGTTACAGTAATATGAATGATTTCATACTTATATGTACTGACTCTATTTTTCTTATATACTCCTACCCCTTCCCCTTGGGAGTGGTGGAGATGATCTCGCTAGCTCTTTGACGCTCGTTATTTTCCCCCCTTTCAGCCAGCGAGTCCGATGCACGGAGAGTCGCAGGTTGATGGGATTACATCTTAGATTCCATCTAGATATTATTATATTTGTAGTTATTTTAGAACTCCACATTTAGTTGTTTATTTTTCAGACTCTAGACTTGTATTTTAAAGAGGTGGAATGCCTTATTGAGATTTCATTTGACTCATTGTACTTGAGGTTTATTTCATGCTCAGAGATATTTCTACTCTATTTTAGTTGGGCTCACTGATGATTACTCTATTATTTCTTCTGTGTACACCAGGTTTGTTCTATCTTTATCATTTTCTTGTCGGTACTTTCACCTATTTGTTGTTTCTAATAGAGAGATAGTGACTGTGATGGTGAAACATGTCATAGCATGGTGTTTAGTGCTTGGCAGGTTTGACAATCCAGGTTTCACCTTGGACTGCAGCCTTGTGTAAACCATGGGGTGTCACATGTCTAAAGAACATCAGACATGTATCGAAGCTGAAGAGAAATCTTGTTTCAATCATCCAGCTTGGAGCAGAAGGATTTGTTTTAACATTTACTGGGGATTCATGGAAGATCTCCAACGGTACTATGGTGGTTGCCCGAGACAACAAAACAGGAACTCTCTACCTTACTTCACACGTGAGTGATACTCTCGCAATTGTAGCTGGCAAGGAAAGTGTAGATTTATGGCACAATAGGCTGGGACACATGAGTGAGAATGGTATGAAAATTCTACACTCAAAGGGAAAGCTAACCAGCATTGATTCAGTGGAAATTGGTATTTACGAAGACTGCATCTACGGGAAGAAAAAGAGGGTAAGCTTTCAGAAGAGTGGAACGCCACCTAAAGCTCAGAAGCTAGAGCTTGTCCATATAGATGTTTGGGGCCCAGCTAGAGTATCTTCTCTTGGCAGTTTTGTGTACTATATCACCTTTATCGACGATCACTCGATGAAGGTGTAGGTATACTTCATGAAGCACAAGTCATAGGTGTTCGGGATCTTCAAGAAGTGGAAAGCAATGGTTAAGAATAAGACAGATCTTAAGGTGAAGTGTCTGGGATCTGATAATGGTGGAGAATATGAGCTGGAGGAGTTCAAGAGGTTCTGTGCTCTAAATGAGATTTGTTTAGAGAGAACTACTCCAGGGACACCACAACAAAATGGTATTGCAGAGAGGATGAACAGAACATTGACAGAGCGTGCGAGGAATATGCGACTACATGTAGGCCTACCTAAGATGTTTTAAGCAGACGCAGTGCATACAGTAGCTTATTTAATTAATCATGGGCTATTAGTTCAATTAGATTTTAGGATTCCAGGAGAGGTTTGGAGTGGCAAGAAGGTCAATCTCTCTAACTTGAGAGTCTTTGGTTGTGTGGCATATGTTCATATCAGTGACCATGTCAGGGATAAGCTAGAATCTAAGTCACAGAAGTGTACATTCATTTGATACGGCATCGTTGAGTTCGGATATTGTCTGTAGGATGATAAGAACAGGAAGATCATCAGGAGTAGAGATGTCATATTCAATGAGGAGGTGATGTACATGGACAGGGACAATGATAAGAATAGCCGAAGCAGTGGGAGCAGCACTAAAGATGCAGGTGGATCTGAGTACATGGATTTGAAGGAACTTCCTGATGGGGAGACGATGTCAATTCTGTCCGAAGAACGGAGGAGACTTCAGGTGCAGAGACTACTTCCCAAGACGAGGTGCTTTGGAGATCATCCAGGGTACCCAAACCAAATCTCAGATATCTTTCGTCTCTAGATTATTTTCTTTTGATAGATGGTGGTGAACCAGAGTGCTATGAGGATGCAATACAAGTTGGTGAATCTTAGCAGTGGGAGCAGGTAATGCAAGAAGAGATGGATTCTCTCCACTTGAATGAGACATGGGAGTTAGCCCAGCTACCTGCACAGAAGAAAGCCTTACAGAACAAGTGGGTCTACTAGGTCAAGCACGAGATGGATTATACGAAGATATTTTCCCCCGTTTGTAAGCTTACAACCATAAGGGTGGTATTAAGCTTAGTAGCTGCTGAAAATCTCTACCTTGATCAGTTGGATGTGAAGACTGTCTTTCTTCATAGTGACTTAGATAAAGAAATCTACATTAAGAAACATGTTACCTTTATTGAAGAAGGAAAGGAAAAGATGGTGTGTAGGCTCAAGAAGAGCGTGTACGGTTTGAAACTGTTTTCGTCAAAAGCTGCTATTTTCATTGTTGTCAAACCTGTTACACCGTTTATCGATTACAAGTTCAAACTGAAAGAAAAAATGATCTTTTTATAAGATTTTTTTACATAATGAAAAGGTAAAAATTATAACTTTATCCAACAAAACGTAACAGTAGTTTATCTCTTGTTGCTTTGCGTGGGATCTTTGCCTGTGCCGGGCGTTAGTCCATAGACCACCGCGAATCAAATTCGATTGACAAGATTGATTAATGCTCTTGTTTTATAAAGGAAACAATTACAGCAGTGACAATCACGACCAAACAAGATTGTGGCTCTTCTCGAGATTCAAACCAAGTTTAATCCGGAGGAAAGAGGGGGAAAGAATCTCAAATCTTTCGAAGGCTTTTTCTTTATGAAAAAGGTTCGCCATGTTTCGCCAATTCTCCTCTGAAATTGGTGGTCTACTATTCAAATTAATAGCACATCGCCCTCTGATTTCAGATCCTTTCCAATGAAGATCCTGGGATTCTATTTATAGGCTTTTGTTGCCATGTTTTCTGATAAGAACAATTATTGTGGCATCATCTGCAAAAGATAACCACCCAAGCACACTTAAGGATAGCTTCAGAATAGTTGGAGAGGTCCTAGGACAAAATAATTCTAACAATACATCGAAATGCGTGTTTTGGGGAGTTTTGGGAGGTCAAAACACTCGTGGTGGCTCGGAGCTGTGTGAGCCACCATTTGGTAGCTCGCAAGGACGCGAGCCACCATTTGGTAGATTGCATGGGTGCGAGCCACCATTTGGTGGCTCGAACTCACGCGAGCCTCCTGGCCTATTTCGTTCGTCGTCTTTTTAACGTTTTGGCTATTTGTAGCCCCTTTCATTTCGCTTGGTTTTTGCTTGTTTTGCCTTCACGCGTGTTTCATCACTTCGCTGACTTGTACGCTTTACCGATTCGCTTCATGCATTTACCGGCGTTGGATAATTTTCTTTGACTCGGATATTGATATCCATCGTCTTCTCTCCATTTTGAGCTGTGTTCGGGGACCTATTAGGTAATTTTTGACGCCTACAGAAACCCTCTCCGAAGTGTTTTAGTCTCGTTTCTTTTATAGAAGAGACTCAAATACTTTGGATGTGATAGGCCCAACCTTCAGGTTGTGTGAAAGGATCTGTAATTGGCTTCAGGTTTTGACTTCTTCAGTCTTCAATCTACTCAGTATTTTTTTAAATAGATGAAGTTTTTCCGATGTTGCGTTTATCGTCTGACCGTTGTTGAAGTCTTGAACTGAAATTGGTGTGTAAGTTTCTGAACTTAGCTCGTGCCATTGAGTTGACTTTAAACTGATCATCTTCATCGGGAATTCATATCTTAATGTGATTGAACTCCTTGGAATCATCCTTTAACCCGGATTTTTAGCCTTATTTTGGCAAAATTATTGATGTGTTGACCGGCATTAACACAATTTATACTCGTACGTTTACTGGAGTCTACACAGTTTAAGCTCTTAAGGTGTTGGAGCGAGGAGAGCCAGTTTATACTCATATACTCCTGAAGTTTTGGGAATTAGTTTAACCTCATATATACGTCAGAGGTCGTCAGGTTATCCTTAAGAATATTCTAATCAATATTCTTCAGAAACTTCTGGTCGAGGGTAGGAAACAGTTTAGACTCGTATACCCATTGGAGTATGGATACAGGTGCTGAATACATCAAAAATACTCAAAAATAGGCAAACCTGTATGCGAAGTACCCTCGAGGCTCACCACACGTGCGAGCCAGTGTTTCATAGCTCGCGCGTGTGTGAGCCAGCTTTTGGTGGCTCGCACTCGTGCAAGCCAGGGTTTGGCTGTTGGGGTCGGGTTTAGTTCAAGGCTGGTCTGGTTCATTTTGGTTCAGACTGGTCGGTTTTGTGGGTTTTAAAACCCCGATTTCCTCTTTTTCTTCCTCTTTTCTTTCTGGTTTCTCTTATGATTCAAACCCCTCTCCCACTCGAATTCTTCTCAGTCCTTCCCACTCTTTCTCTTTAAATCTCTCACATCTTATCTTCGAATCCCTTTGATCTCGGAGAATTCGATCTTGAGGGCTAGGGTTTTGGTTTAAGTCTCAAGCTCGCGGCTTGCTGTGGATTCGGCTTGCAGCATTCTGTTCATCTCCCCTTCAAGCTTTCAGGTAATTTCTTACTCTTCTTAACCTCAATTTCATGCAGGGTTAGTTTTGTTTTTGTTTCGGTTTTAGTGAAGGAATGAAACCCTAGACTGTGTGTTGGGGAAATCTTGAATGATGGCCGAGCCTTTGAGGGAAATTTAGTTTTGAGTTTGGGTGTTTCGACCTTTTAGCTCCACACAAATTTTTAGTTTTGTATATGGCCGAAATTTTGAGTGGTTGAAAATTGGCTGAACCTGATTTTGAGTTGTATCCAACTTGTTCTAGTTTGATTCTAGTTCTCAGACTTGTAGAAGTTGTTGTCTGGTCGCCTACTTGAACTCTAATTCCCCATGCCGATCCTCTCGTCTTAAGCATAACCAAAACCTTTCCGTTGGACAGATTTGATTTGGGATGGATTGAATCAGGGACCGAATTTTGTTATCTAGATGATGATCATTTGACTTCGATTTGTTGAACAGTCATTCGTGAATTAAAACGAGTCTTCAATCATGTCCATGTCAAGTAAGGCCTTCGGCTTCGAACATCTTCCAAACCCGTAGCTTGGCTGAACCCTTGCATGCACGAATTTGGCCAAATTTAGGCTTGCGTTCCTTGGGCTTTTAGTCATAAACGAGAATCGGATTTGTAGGCACGTCAAGCTTTCTTGTTTGACTACGTGCACGTCTTGAATCGAAACTCCGAGATATTAGGCTTGATTTGTTACATGAGTTGTCGTGGGTTGAAACTGAATCTGTATTAGGCTCACTACATAGATTTAATCGGATTTTTAACCGACAACTCATATTTTGTAGAATAGCGCAGTTTTCTTTTTGCATTAGCCTGATACTTTCCAAATTCTGGCGTAATTTAATTGTTAACTCTCTTTGCAGATATGTCGCCTAAGAGATCCTGCATTGCTCGAGGTCGTTCGGTGACTCAGTTGCCCGAGCCAGCGCTATTCAGTTGCACAGGAATAACTTCATCACCTCTTTTATTCATGAACTCAATATTAATATATCATGCTGCATATTGCATCCTCGCTTTATTCTCCTTGGTGAGACAATTGGGAAGAGTTGCCACCCTTCTTCGTGGGGGTGGACGCTTCACAAGACATGTTTTGCTTGGTCAAGACATGTCTGAATTAACTTGGGCGATTTGCTTTTGTACTATATTCCAAAGGGTGGGTATATTGTCGCGTTATTCGCTTGACAATATATCCCGTGCTTCGTGTGTATAGTGCAGCTCTTAATCGTCTCGCCTAGTTAATAAGCCCCTTTTATTTCCCTTTTAAAAAAATTCATCATGAATATATATATCTTGTATGATATCCCTACTTTGCTCTCCTTGGTGAGGCAATTGGGAAGAGCCGCCACCCTCCTTCGTAGGGGTGGATGCTTCACAAGATGTGTTGTGCTTGGTCAAAATACGTTTTAAGGCAATATGGGGCGATCTCATGTTGTATCGGGTTACACTGGCTAGGGTATGTTATCACGTCATTCGCGCGGTAATATACCTTGTCCTTTGCATGCGTGATATGATTAAGATCGTCTCGCCACTTATAACGTCGTGACTCTGTCTCATAGCTCGTAAGATGAGTTCAACGCTTATACAGCCTTAACATAGGTATTTATGATTGTATCTAATAATCGTATATTGTTTACCTCAGTTGATTTTCCCTCAAGGGTGCTCAACACTCTCGGAGTGGAAGGTCGCTCTAGTGAGGCTTAAGCCTCCACTGACGAGCCTATCCCCATACCGACGGCTCCTCAATTTACATCGGTGCACCGGAAGAGCTCCCGCGGCTAATATGGAAGGGAGAGCACCTCACTTTAAGGCAGCTTATCACGGATGTGCCTTTAGTGAAGGACCTAAGTTTTGCACATCCGTTGAGGAAGCCGGGCTATTTTTTTGGCGACTCTATAGAAGATCCAGCTGCTGCGTCTCTCGGAGCCGAACAATATTTGCATCATGATGACAGCGGCCACCTATACCTCCCTTTCGATTCCTCGTCACCATTCGCTGACCGAGCTATGATGCCATACTGTCTCGCGGGAAATGTCGTGGGGGTTAACAGAGGAGCATGACCGCGTTCATTTTGGCTATATCACCCATGGGACAATTCCTGGATCAAGTGAACAGAATCAGATTACAGGGCTACATCCGGGGGTTCTAGGATTGAGTGACCCACCCAGAGGTGAGGTCTTTTTTGTTGACAACACCGTGAAGAACCGGCTCATGAGTTTGGGTTGGGAGATGCCAGCAACCGATCACCAATGTTATGGATGGGTGCATTCATCTGATAAGCTTTGGTGGACTCATCTATGTAACTATGTTCTTAGCCGATGGGATGAGGAGCTGAAGGCTAATAGTTTATACATGGCTATTCGCGCCACCACTTATGGGCTGACAATCAGCGTCCCTCACTTCCTGGCGCTGTTAGAGCTTTACAACCCGACACCAACACGTTCTTGACCAAGTATGGTGAGTTAGGGTTGGCGCTGCACCAGATGCATAAGGTCTCCGGTCTCCCAATGAGGAATATGATCTATCAAGCATACTTCCCTTCTAACCGGGAGCTACAGCAGTTGAAGTCCCGGTCACCCAATCGCTACAATACTCTGTAGGATCTCACCTACCACTACCAGATAGCCTTGGTAGGTGCCGACCCATTGTCGAAGAAGACGCGGCCGCAGATAAGTCTGAAGAGTTTTACGGACTATTTGTTCAAGAACCTGGATAGCATCTCGGGTGAGGCGATATACGAGTTGACGTTGCTGACCCCTTTAGAAGTTAATGAGCTGATCAGAAAGTCTAACGCCCAGTCTTACACCATAGCTGGCGTCAAGGATGATTTTACTGCTAGAACCAAGTTCCAAACATTCTTGTAGCAAGCGGCGAAGCCTATCCAGCCCATGACGTTGCTTGTTGGCCACCTTACCATATGGTTGAAGAATTGTGTGGTGGCGTATCAATCTACCGATGCCCTACCTCTTGAAGTTCTTTATCCTGCAGTACTGCTCGCTCATCGAAAAAATCTGTCTCTTCTTCCGACGATGACCGTGGATATCCACAGAGGGCGCCGTCAGATTGTGAGTGTGTTCACTCAAGGGGAGGGTAAGACGTCAACTAAGATCCCTCTCACTAAGGTGGAGCTCTCTTATACTTATTTGATGGCTTGGTTCGTCTTCCACCACTCGGATATGATGTCGGCCCCCACTTCTGCAGACCTATCTGTTCCTTTTCTCTAATTAATAGAAAGCTGCAAATGGAAATGATGGGGGTTTTTGGATATCAAGAGAGAGCTTCAGAACCAGAAGTGTTGGGTTCTCCCGACTTGCTTCTCACGATTCTCGGGTCAGTATGGTGACTCGTTGGTTGATATGGAGAAGCCGCGTATGGGTCAGACTTCCTTTGATTCTGGTTGCTTTGATTGGCTGATCAATATCCGACCGGGCTACGTGATCTTCCAAGTGCGGAACCACTGTTATATAGAGTCATACTTGCCTTGTCGGTTCACCCACCAGTTCGGGTATGCTCAAATTTATATTGGGAACCCGAATCAATAGCTCCGGACTCGTGGTGGTTTGGTAGATGAGGCTCGGTCATGGGTGTGGAGTATAACCGGCTGCACTAGCACCAAATTCAGCCTCCCCGGTGTTAAGCACAAGTTAGAGAAGACTTTCTTACAATGTCGGTGGCTTTTGGAAGAAAACGATTCTGTGCTCGTACAACTGATCGCAGAGTTTGCGGCCGAAGAAGCTGCTCGAATCGCTACTCGGAGGGTGTATGAGGCTGAGTTTCAATAGAGAAGAGGAAAAGAACTTGTGGTTCCTTCTGGCCAGGAGAATCAGAAAGAAACTATCTTTTCTTCCGGTGAAGAAGTCTCGAAAATTGATAGTGCGGATGGCCAAGAAACCAGAGCCGGCAGTGATAACGAGGAGCGGGAAACAGTTCTGTCAGATTCTCTCTCCTTAGAATTATTTGAGTTAGTGTTAGCTGATCATGCTCGCCGATCTAGCTTGCCTAAGTCTCCGCCGGCTCCGAGGAAACCGAGGATGCGAGTTTTATTCACTTATCCTAACAAGATGTTGGTTGAAATCCTAGGTGCCGCTTTTGAGGAGGAGGAAGAAGGAGAAGGGCCTCGTCTCATACGTCGGACGAGATCTCAGCCTACAACTCAAGTCATTTCGGGGCTAGAGTTGCATTCTAAATTCGTTCATGAACGAGTCATCGATCCGAAGGAATCTCATCCTACTAAGCACAAGAAGCTAGCTTATAAGTGACGTGGTGGGCCACTGGCTTTTGAAACAAATCCCGCCAGTGATGTGCCTTCTGGTGGAGAAGGTAACGCTTCAATTCTTTGCATTTTTTTTATTCTTCTGCTTATTAGTTCATAGACTTAGTAACCTCTATATTTTAGGAGGTCGTGAAGAAGGTGAAGAGGCATACGACCCTCTTTCTTCTAGCCTTGATTATTTCGAAGGACCTGGCTTCTCGCAACAGATGGATGAGGCTATGGTCGAGGAGCCTGCAGATGTTGAAGCAGGTATAAAATCGAAACTGGTGCGGGCTCCGGTGCTGGACCTGATACGATTGAAATGGTCGAATATCAAGGTACATCTAACACTAGTAATACGTCCTTCAGGTGGCGGGAATTGAACGATTCGGAATTCGTATCTCCGCTAATTGTTTCTATGCTTCTTGCCCTCTTAGAAAAATTGCAAAAAACGGGCCCGAGTGCTAAGGCTGTGGAACCTGGTGCAGCTGCTGGAGGTGAATTTGACTTCCACTTATCATAAATTCTTGATTGTTCCTCTTTTTGTTTTAACACTTGGGTTTTCTGCAGGTGTTTCAATGGAGGATCTAAGTAAAGAGGGAACTTTCCATGATGCAACCCTCGGAGAGACGGATCCACCCTCATTCGATCCGACATCAACTCTTCTGGACTCTGACGATTGGTTATTTGAGGATATGTTGTCTGAACAAGCCCAACGTGAGGTCGCCGAACCGATAAGCACAGTTGGTTCGCCTATCGGTATGATTTTTATTCCCATGTTACACTCATTCAAGAAGTTGGTACTTCAACGGCTGCTACACCCACCGCACTTCTTACGAATAGAATCGAGTGTGGTGCGTTCAACTGAAGAAAGCTCTGTAGGTATTGGTAAGTTTCGTGTCATGTCTTGACTTAGAATTATTTTATATTTAGGGATACTCATCTCTTTTTACTTTTTGTAGGGTTGTCGCCTCAACTCCGCGATGCGGTTAAGGCTTTGTTGTCGGATGATGATCCGGAGAAGCTCATCCTTTGTTTGGAGGTCAGCCACTTCTTCAATTTTGCGGGCTCGCTGATCGAAAAACTTCTGCAGAAGGTGCTTCCCTTCAATTAATTCTGACCATTCCTCGAGCGCAAGATAGCCTCGATAAGGGACGCTGGCTCACTGAATATTGCAGATACCTTGACCGATGACCTAAAATAGTTAGACCATGAGTTTGAAAAGCTGCAAGAGCTTTGATCCGTTGGTGCTCCTATTTATGTTGCTTCTTAGATGGAGACCCGCCTACAATCATGGCGTGAAGCTCGAGCATCTACTGGGCTCGAGATTCAGGCACAAAGAGAGCGGGTCGACCGGATGAAGGAGGTTCTCTCCGAGAGATTAGCCAACCTACGCGAGCTCGATTCTTCCTTAGTTTCTACTGGCGCTGAGATAGCAGAACTTAAACAAAAGCTTGCAGAGAGGAGGGGCGAAGAGCTATTTTGGAGGTGGCCAAGGCTGGGGAGGAACATGGCAGGATTGTGATATCCAGCAAGGTGGCGCTCTCCGAGGAGAAGTTAGCCAAAATGGAGGAGGAAGTTGCGAGGACCTTATCTGCCTCTGAAGAATCTTTTAAGGTGGAGCTACAGGTGGGCTTGAACAGACTTATGTCGAAGAATTGTCCAAATTAGAGCAACAAATCCTTAGTCATAAGTTTGATGTAGAGTGACTGCAACTATTGTATCTGAACACTTGATTTCATCAATGATATATATTTTTTGTTTAGTGTACTTTCATTCTTATTATGATTTCTCATTCTGCTTAGAATAATTAACCATAATACTTATAAGATTTTTGGCAAATCCTTAGCCATCAACGGATTTGATGAGCCTTTACTGACTACCGTTTGAGTCGGCCTAGCATGTGAATTGTCTAAGTCCATTTCACATGTAATGTTACGCTAACGGAATGAATTCCCTTAGACTTAGTGCTATGAGTTTGAATATGTAGACTTGGTCATTTTTACGGGAACGGACCACCCGACAACATGTGTTAGATGTTGGCTTATCTTTACTTAGGATTCGTGATAAAATTCGCCATGAGTGTAAGGCATGGATTATGACGTTATTAATAACGGCCTATCAGGATATCGAATACGTGAGCTTTTGTCCTTTTTACGACGAAAGACTAACCTGGCAATGCGTGTTAGGCGCTGACTTATCACTACTTAGGCTTCGGGATAAACTTCCCCAAGCGTGTAAGGTATGGATTATGGTGTTATTAATAACGGCCTACCACGATATCGAATACGTGAGCTTTTGTCCTTTTTACGGCGAAGGACTAACCTGGCAACGCGTGTTAGACGCTGACTTATCTCTACTTAGGCTTCGGGATAAACTTCCCCATGCGTGTAAGGCATGGATTATGGCGTTATTAATAACGACCTGTCACGATATCGAATACGTGAGCTTTTGTCCTTTTTACGGTGAAAGACTAACCGGCAACGCATGTTAGGTGTTGACTTATCCCTACTTAGGCTTCGGGAACTTCCCCATGCGTGTAAGGCATGAATTATGGTGTTATTAATAACAGCCTTGTAATACCCCAACCCTTGAGAGGGTGAAGTGATTAGTATTAATAGATTTGATTGGAATACTCATACCACCAAGATGCATCTTCTTTTCGGGAACCCAACTCTTAGAAACTCCAAAGTAAAGCATGCTTGGGCTGGAAAATTTTTAGGATGGGTGACCCATTAGGAAGTTTTCTAGGGAGCGCGTGAGTGAGGACAAAACATGCTGAAAAGACATGTGGTGGTTTGTGAGGCTAGTCCATCAGATCTAATAGCGTACCGACTTCGGGATTCCGGGCCAGGGCGTTACAAATGGTATAAGAGCAAAGCCAACCGAAATTGTGAGAGCTAAGTACTATGCGGCGGGAGTCACCTCTTGAGGCCGTAGGAGCTACCTCTAGAATCACACACAGATGGTACGGTCTTGGATGATATGATTTGGCGCAACAAGGACGTTACGAGTTTAAGTGGGGGAGTTTGTAATACCCCAACCCCTTAGAGGGTGATGTGATTCGTATTGATAGATTTGATTGGAATACTCAGACCACCAAGATGCATCTTCTTTTTGGGAACCCAACTCTTAGAAACTCCAAAGTTAAGCGTGCTTGGCCTGGAGAAATTCTAGGATGGGTGACCCCCTAGGAAGTTTTCCAGGGAGCGCGTGAGTGAGGACAAAACGTGCTGAAAAGACATGTGGTGGTTTGTGAGGCCAGTCTATCAGATCTAATAGCGTACCGACTCCGGAATTCCGGGACGGGGCGTTACAAGCCCTCCATGATATCGAATACGTGAGCTTTTGTCCTTTTTATGGCGAAAGACTAACAGGCAACGCGTGTTAGGCGTTGACTTATCCCTACTTAGGCTTCGAGATAAAATTTTCCATGCGTGTAAGGCATGGATTATTAGTGTTGGAATGTGGTGCCTTCTCTTGGGGCAAAGATGAACCCGACACCGGAGAGGAAGAATTTTATATTCTATCTCCGGTTGCAAAAGAAACTCAAAGTGGGATCTTCACTTCGAGAATCTACGAGGTGAAACAAAGAGTGGGATCTCCACTCCGAGAACCGAAAATATTCAGATAACCCTAACTTTTATAGGATTTGTTACTTGTCCTGAAGAAGAGTTTTCCCATTTATCGAGATGAAATTCTAACTTCAGCCCTAACTTTTATAGGATTGACTGAAAGGAAAAGGATGGGAGCTTTTCTCTTATCGAAAAGAGATCCCGGTTTTGGCCATAACCGTTTGACGGTTTTGACCGAGAGAGGGTATTGAGATGACCCTAACTTTTATAGGTTTGGTCGTTCAATTGGGGTGGAGACCTTTCGTTTATTGAAAGGGGAGTCTGATTTGAAAGTGGGCCTCTCGTTCGTTGGAGCAATCGATAGGGGAATTTGGCTTTGGTCCTAACTGTAGGAAGGTTTGACCGAACGACCAGTGGGAGTGGGGTATAAATAACAACAGGAACTTTGATTTGCGTGACTCACTCGGTTGGGGTGTCTGACGTCAAGTGGCATGGACTTAACGTGAAAAAGGGGTTTGTTAATTGCTATGGATTGGCAGCTTAACCTTTTGAGTACCGTGTTAGGACATAACACTAGGAGTGTTAAGTGCACAATCACAGTGGGAACTTGAATGGGCTCAGACGAAATAATTTTGTGGACCCACTGTTAGTTGATTTGAACAGTGAGGGACTGATAATCACATTTTATTACAATTTTATACTCTCATTATCTATTTTTAATGAATAAATATACCACTAATAATTGTTTTTATCTTTAATTGCAGGTTAATGAAGAATAAAGCCCAAAAATCTCATCTCTCAACAAAAGCCCATTGATTAAATGAAGAACTCAAGCATGAGCCAAAAACCCTAAGCCCAAAGCCAAAATAGAAGAAGAAATGTCCAAAAACCTAAGCCCAAAAACAAATACAAGAGAAATCTTCAGACAACAACCAGAAAGAAGCAAGCATTAATGCCAGCATCGATGCCCGTATCGATGCTAGTGTCGATACCATTTGCAGACAGTTACGAATCTAAGGCTGAAATTCATGATTTTTTGATAAGATTTCAATCCAATGGTTCTCGTTCACTGATGTTTACTATAAATAAGGGTAGAGAGTGAGGGGTTAGAGGTGTGAAAAATTTTGTAACTCTATTTGGAGAGAAGGGTTACTCTTAATTGAGAAGACCTTCAAATTTTGTAACTTTTGTTACAATTAATAAAAAAAATTTTCCACTTCAAATCTTCTTCTCTTTGTTGGATTATGATGATGGAGATGAAGAAAAGTTTTAAGGTTTGCATTTCTTTTATTTCTTTTTAGTAATTTTTTTATTATTGATTATTAGTTAGATTTACATTCATGTCTTGTAGAATATATTTATTTTCTTGTCTTTTTTATTTCTTTTTGCATTTTAATTTGTAGAGTAGAATTTTTTTTTGTAATGTAGTTAGATTTATTTCTTGTTTATAGTTTAGATTTTTCTTTTCTTTTTATTTTGTAATTTTTATTTCATTTGCAATGTAGTTAGATTTATTTCTTGTTCATAGTTTAGATTTTCTTTTTATTTTGTAATTAGTTCTTTTTCTTCTTGTTTTTATTTCTTAATATGTGAAATTAATTATTGTAGGAATCTTAGAATTGTATGAAACTAGTCTATTCTATTTATTTTATGCAAATTATTCTCTTGCACTTAAAATGATCATGTTTAGGATAATCAACTAGAGAACTAATTGATAGAAGAAGATTTTGATAATCTATGCTTATCTTAAGTGGTTTGATAGGTTATACTTATGAATTCTAGGATTACTATCTTGTTGTTGTTCTTATCATGAATGTTAATTTGACTTAGATGATAATTTGATAGGTTATACTTTCCGTAAATGGTTTGATAATCTATGCTTAATAAATCTAAAGTGAAATGTGATAAAAAGAGAATAGTTTGTATTTTATAATTGAGATTAGCTAGTGGATTCAATTCTAGATTTTTCATATCTTTAATTGAATCATCCATCTTTTGTTTTCTTGTTTTTTTTCTTTTTATTTTTGCTTGTTATTCTATTCTTTGATTCTTACTTCTCTTCTCTAAAATTCAATTTATTGTTACTTACATATATTCACAACAACCACCCTCACTCATCATAACTCTCCACAATCACATGCTTTCATCACTCCTAATTGTCACGCACACAACATAAGAACCAAATCTAATTTTCTCCTACAATACACCTTTTTCCTGGGATCGATAACTCTTTATACTATAACTTGATCAATTGTGCACTTGCAATTTTGGAACATAATTATGCCGCATCAAGTTTTTAACGCAGTTGCCGGGGAAGGTGCTAAAATAGGATTTTATTATTTTGGTTCTTTAACTTGTGTGTTTTTCTTGTGAATGAACCGCTTGGAGCTTGAAAATATTGGATTGAAGATCAAGAACTTGGAGAATTGCTTTTGGGTAACTCTTCTTTCTAGCGTTTTCAATTCCACCCTTTTTAGTTAGCTTCACAATTAGAGACAATTAGGATTTAAAAAAAAAGATTTTATTTTTGTTGACCATAATAAAATCCACATTTCACTTGGACATTAACTAACAAGATAATAAACTCAAACAATGTTCCCCCTTCTCATAGTTGTTTGATTGTCAACCCTAATAAAAAATATAAAGATTTTCTTCTTACCATCCATTTTAGTCGCTTTTAATTTCTAGGGTTGCATTTCATATAGTTAGTAGGAATTCACCAAAGTGATTGTAGCACTTGATTTGGCACATACTTAAAACATTCTTAAGGGAAAAACCCCCTAATCAAGATAAGGTAAGGGATTTCATCACCCTTTCCTTAGCTCACAAATAACTAATTCCTCACTTACCAAACCCAAGCCTCCTAAAACTCATTAGACGTTGGCCCCTAAGGACTCGAGCTCAATAAGGAACAAAAAATCCCTAATTGAAACGGTTCAAGTTTTCTTGGATAAGTTGGTGTATAAGGCAAGGTTTAAGGGTTGCGTAAAACGCTCTGCAAGGAACTGTTAGCCCTTATGTTTTGATGATGTTTTACAATCATCATTATCGGTACTAATAGCTTATTGAGTATAAATGTAGTAAATTCATATATCAAGCTTATTAGTGCCACAAATGTAGGATTGGATGGAATATGCGCTACAACGATAATATCCAAAGGAGGAGGAGGCATAGTGATGAAGCTATGTTATTTCAAGAACAACAAATTCATATAAAAGCTTCATCCACATCAAGCTATATCAAAACTCAAGAATTATATTCTATGTGAGGATATTAGCTAGTTTTTATTTTCTCTCTAGTGCTAGAATGTAGGCAAAGAGTTATTAATTTCACTTGAAGCTATTGGGATATCACACACACGTTTTCATACTTATGTTTTTAAGCGTTTTTCATAAAATACTATTTCTTACAAGTATGAGGACCTATTTACAAAATTCCTTTTCTAAACAATTTGTTTTTAGTATTAAAAACATTTTATAAAGTTTCACAATTTTCAGAAGTCAAATGAATATTTTACAAATTGTTTAAATGTGTCAAAAATAGTGTTTTGGAATGTAACAGAATGCGGTCGACCGCACTGGTCGACCGCACCTATGTTCATTCTTCTCTTGGGAGCAGAGAGTTTGTCGGTCGACCGCTGCGGTCGACCGAGAGCTCGATTTTTTCTGTCGGTCGACCGCACCAGTCGACCGATGAAGTCTCTGTTTATTTTTCTCGTTTTCGACCTGGATCGCGGTCGACCGAAAATTTCGTCGGTCGACCGCCGTATTTTTCAAACGGTAATCTTGTGTCCTTTTTCAGCACCACTCAGTACAAATTTGAGCGACGCTTGTTTCCAAATTTTAGGGGATTAGGGGTATGGGTTTTAACAGCTGGTTTCTCCTATTTATACTCATCCTCTTCTTCTTCCTCAAATGGTCCCAGCTTTTGCAAAAAACAGAGACGTTGTTTTTCACAGAGCTTAAATTTCAAACCTGTGTTTTCTGTGTTTTTGTGTGTTCACTTCCCAGCTTCAGTGTGCTCTTTCTCTTTGCCATAGGGACGTTGTAAAGAGAGAGTCTTACACCATTTCTACTATCTTCAGAGTGTGATCTTGTGTAGATCAAACTGTGTGGGAGTGTGATCTTGTGTAGATCAAACTGTGTAGTGTGAGATCGTGAGGGGATCGCTGTGTAGATGAAGTTCCGGCTTTCAAACCGGATTGTGTAGTGAATTTCTCCTCGAGAGTGGGGAGCGGGGACGTAGGTCAGCGAACCGAACCTTGTTAACATATCGTGCATCACAGGATAATGATTCCTAACTCTATCTCCTCTATTTTGATTGCATTAGAACACTGTGATTTGATTGTCTTATTTTTATTGCATAATTATAGCCTCTTGACCCTAATCACCCCCCTCTAGGGTCCAACAATTGGTATCAGAGTTTGGTCTCTATATTAGTTTTTGGTTTAATCACCTTAGAGAAAAGATCCTATGGAGGCTTCATTGAATGTGCATATGCTAGAAGGACAATCCACCACTAGACCACCTCTTTTCACCGGTAGTAATTTTGCTTATTGGAAGGCTAGAATGAAAATTTACCTTCGTTGTATTGATCTTGACATCCTAGAGCACTAGAGAAAAAGTATGTAGAGAAGTCCAAAGTCGGGAACATGACCGATGGAGAAAGGCACCAAGCCAATCTCAATGCTAAGGCCATGAACGCCTTAATTTGTGGTCTTCCCCCAACGAGTATAATAGGGTTTCCACGTGTGCAACCGCATACGAAATATGGGTGAAATTGTGTATTACACACGAAGGAACCCCCCAAGTTAAGGAATCCAAGATTAGTGGACTTATGCATGAATATGAGTTATTTCAAATGCTTCCAAATGAATCAATTGATGCTATGTTTTCTCGCTTCACTAACATTATCAATTAATTGCATGGTCTTGACAAGAAATTGACTATTCAAGAGATGAATTACAAGATTCTTCGTTCATTGACTCAGATGTGGGAACCTAAGGCGACGGCGATAGAAGAAGCTCATGACCTTACCACTTTACCTCTTGATGGCCTCATCGGAAAGCTCAAGGTCCATGAGAAGAAGCTCAAGGGGAAGGAGAAGGAGGAAGTGTCCTCACGCGATGTTGAGGAGCCATCACCAAAGTTGAAGACCATAGCTCTCAAAGGAGCTAGTGATAACTCCTCTTCGTCATCGGATAGTGAAGTTGATTTTTCCAGAGAAGTGGCTCATCTCTCTAGAAGAATTTCTAGACTCATAAAAATGAACAAGAAATTTAACCCACGATCTAACAACAAATTTCCTTCTCGTGTAGGAAAATGCTTTGAATGCAATGAACCGGGCCATATCGCTAAGGATTGCCCAAGACTCAAGGAGAAGTACATGAAGTACAAGAAGAAGAAAGCTATGTATGCCGGATGGGAGGAATCCGAACCAAGTGATTCGGATAATAATGAAGAAGGAGCTAATATTCGAACAAAGCTATGTGTGACCCCAACATTTGCTTCATGGCACATGAACAAGAGGTAATATCCGACACCGAAAGCTTTTACATGCAATGTGATCTAGCTACGGCTCTGGAAGAATTGAACTTTGAATTCAAAAGAATGTCAAAAGAATTTTCTTCTTTTAAAAAATTGCATACTTCTTATGATATTAAGCTAGAACAATTACAAACCTCTCTTGCTTTAAAAGATGAATTGCTAGGAGATCTTGATTTTGAAAACAAGCAATTAAGATCTAAAATTGAGAGACTTGAAATTGAAAATGGTAGGCTTAGACCCACTCATGCTTATGCTAATAATCATCATGGTAGAAATAGACTTCATAGATCTCATGCTCATACACATAAGAGAAATTTTGTGTGCACATATTATATGAAGCATGGACACATCTCTACTCATTGTAGGATTAAAGACAACCATGATTTTTATGGAATAATATGGGTACCCAAAGGTACCAAGACTACTAACCACCAAGGACCCAAGACTTGGGTACCTAAAGTTACTACATCTTCATCTTCATCTCTTATAGGGAACATCACGGCAACGACGTAAGGAGATGTGGTACCTTGATAGTGGTTGCTCACATCATATGACGGGCAACAAAGAGTTATTTGCAACCCTATCAAGGATTGAAGGAGGTAGCGTCTCCTTCAATGGTAGTGAGAAATGTAAAATCATTGGTGTTGGTTCTATTGGTAAGAAACCCTCACCCGTTATAGAAGATGTTTATTTGGTAAATGGCTTGAATCATAATCTTCTTAGCATTAGCCAATTAAGTGATAAAGGTTTTGACATTTCCTTTAAACCTGATAAATGCATCATTAGTATGAATGGAAAATTTGTTTTTATTACTAATCGCAAATCTAATGTATACATTTTTTAGATGAATGAACTAGTGAATCAAGATGTGAAGTGCCTTGCGTCAATTGATGAAAACCCTTGGATTTGGCATAAGAGACTTGGACATGCAAATATGGATTTCATATCAAAATTGTCTAAGAGAAATCTTGTAAAAGGGTTACCAAATTTGCACTTCATCAAAGATAGTACATGTGAGGATTGTGCCAAAGGTAAACAAACTAAATCTTCCTTCAAATCCGTCAATGAGGTATCAACTTCTAAACCTTTGCAATTACTTCATCTTGATTTGTTTGGTCCTATGCGTGTTACCTCTCTTGGAGGGAAACACTATGTTTTTGTGATCATTGATGATTTTTCTCGTTTCACATGGACAATATTTCTTGCAAATAAAAATGATTGTTTTGAAGAATTCTCTAATCATGTTAAAAGAATTGAAAATGAAAAAGATTTGAAAGTTGTGAAAATTAGAAGTGATCATGGAGGTGAATTCCAAAATGATTATTTCTATGATTTTTGTGCTCATCATGGTATAACTCATATGTTTTCCGTTCCTAGAACACCACAACAAAATGGTGTTGTTGAATGAAAAAATCGCACCATATAAGAGATGGCACGTACTATGCTAAATTCTTTTGATTTGCCAAAATATTTTTGGGTGGAAGCCGTCAATACGGCTTGCCATGTTTTAAATCGTGTTTTGATTAGACCAAAGCTTAAGAAAACTCCTTATGAACTTTTTTATGGAAAAACTCCTTTTATTGGTTATTTTCGTATCTTTGATTGCAAGTGTTTTATTTTAAATACAAAAGATCATCATGACAAATTTGATTCCAAAATTGATGTTGGTATTTTCTTGGGTTATGCACCTCGAAGTAAGGCTTATAGGGTCTTCAATAAACGAAGTCTCGTTGTTGAAGAATCTATAAACGTTACTTTTGATGAGACTAATGTTGGCTCTCAAGTTGTTTTACCTAGGAAAGATGATGATGATGATGTTGAGGGAGGATTGGATTTTTTACAAATCAATAATATTCCCTCTATAGAAGCTCAAAAGGATGTGGATAGCTCCAATGCTCATGAACAAGTTGAACTTCCTAAAGCTTGGAAATTCGCATCAAACCATCCAAAGGAACAAATTATTGGGAGCCCTTTACAAGGAGTTGTTACTTGCTCAAAAGCCTTGAGTGAGTGTGGTAATGTTGCTTTCCTATCTCAACTAGAACCTAAAAAGATTAATGATGCTTTAAATGACGAATTTTGGGTTTTAGCTATGCATGAAGAACTAACAATTTTACAAGAAATGATGTTTGGAAATTAGTTCCTAGACCTAACAATGCTAGTGTAATTGGTACTAAATGGGTTTTTAGAAACAAACTTGATGAACATGGCATTGTAACTAGAAATAAAGCTCGTTTGGTTGCCCAAGGATACAATCAAGAGGAGGGCATAGACTATGATGAAACCTTTGCACCGGTTGTAAGGTTGGAATCTATTAGGGTGTTTTTAGCATTTACTAGCTTTAAAGATTTCAAACCTTTTCAAATGGATGTTAAAAGTGCTTTTTTGAATGGTTTTATAGAGGAGGAAGTATATGTTGAGCAACCCCCCGGTTTTATTGATCATGCCTTTCCTAATCATGTCTACCGGGTTCAAAAAGCTTTATATGGATTGAAACAAGCTCCTAGAGCTTGGTATACTCGCCTCTCTAGTTTTCTTGTTGAAAATGGTTTTTCAAAAGGAACAATTGATAACACTCTTTTTGTGAGAAAAATGAAAAATGATTTCATTTTAGTTCAAATATATGTTGATGATATCATTTTCGGTGCTACTAATGAATATTTGTGCAAGGAATTTTCTAAGGTTATGCAGGATCATTTTGAGATGAGTATGATGGGAGAGCTTACATTCTTTCTCGGGCTCCAAGTCAAGCAAACTAAGGATGGAATATTCATTTCTCAAAGCAAATATGCTAAGGAATTAGTGAAGAAATTCAACTTGGAGAACTCTAAGCATGTGCCTACTCCCATGAGTACAAGTGTTAAGCTCGATGCGGATGAAAGTGGTGAGGACGTGGACCAAAAACTATACCAATGTATGATAGGTAGTCTTCTTTATCTCACCTCTAGTAGACCCGACATCATATTTAGTGTGTGTGCATGTGCACGTTTTCAAGTATCTCCTAAAGCATCTCATTTAATTGCGGTTAAAAGGATCATTAAGTATGTTAATGGAGCTTTTAATCTTGGTTTATTTTATCCAAAAAGCACCTCTTTTGATTTATATGGTTTTTGTGATGCCGACTTTGCCGGATGTAAGGTAGATCGCAAGAGTACGAGTGGAACATGCCAATTCTTAGGAAATTCACTTGTTTCTTGGGCTTCCAAGAAACAAAATTGTGTTGCAGTGTCCACTACGGAAGCAGAATACATTGCCGCCGGTTTATGTTGTGCTCAAGTTTTATGGATGAAACAAAGTTTAGTTGACTATGATTTGAATTTTCAAAATATAAAAATATTTTGTGATAACACTAGTGCTATAAATATTTCCAAAAATTCGGTTTTGCATTCTAGAACCAAACATATTGATGTGCGCCATCATTTCTTACGTGATCATGTAGAGCGACAAGATGTATCCCTAGTATTTGTTGACACAAAATCTCAATTAGCGGATATATTTACTAAGCCTCTTGGAGAGGATGATTTTGTCACATAAGAAATAGCTTGGGCTTATGCAATATGTGAAAGTTCTATATTGCTTGTTTTGTTGCATTTTGCATTTCTTTTACCCCATTTTTGATGGTGACAAAGGGGGAGAGAAATCTCCTCATTTGTTGCATATACTTAGTGTAGGCGTATAAATCTGCTTATAGGTCCCTTAACACAACTCGGCACGGTGATTCGACAAACCAACGAACCATCGGGCGATATATCCAAGTATGTTCGAAGCTAAGTGAGACGCGACGAAGCGTATTAACGAGGTGATGAGGTTAATGAACCGTACGCAAGCTAACGGGTCGAGGAATCAACGAGTCATCCAACCAAGAGCGGACTCGAACGAATCAAGATCGAATCAAGATCAGTTTCGGACTCGAACTCAAACACCGAAGCGGATTTACTGCCAAATCAGGATCCGGATTGCCAAATCAGATCAACGAATGAAGTTCGGATAAACCACAGAACCGGAAAACGGCGAAACACCAACACCAAGAGGGTTCGGCCAAAACCGAGCTACCAATTGGTGGCTCGGCCAAGGCCGAGCCACCTTTTGGTGGCTCGGCCAAGGCCGAGCCACCTTTTGGTGGCTCAACGCCACCAGTTGGTGGCTCGGTGGCCGAGCCACCTCTTGGTGGCTCAGCCAAGGCCGAACCACCTTTTGGTGGCTCGGTGGCCGAGCCACCAAGGTGGCCGAGCCACCTTGGCTCAGCCCAGATCTGGGCCCAGATCTGAGCCCAGATCTGGTTTTGAATGCTTATAAATAGGGCTTGAGGGCTCATTTGTGAAGGACTTTTGAACTTTTGGAGGAGAGACTCTGTCAAATTGAGAACTAAAACTCGAATCTTCGGAGCTTTGTAGACTTAACTTTTCGGATCTAGTTCTTGGCGATCGTCTACGCCAAATAAGGCAGGAGTTCGAAAGAGATCAGATCTGAGATCTACACGATCACCCTCCGGATCAAAACTTGGTTTTTGATCCCGAGAAGAGTCTCGATTTCGCTTGGTCGATTTCGATTACTTTGGGCGATTATTTCATTGGTGAAATAATTCCCCCCGGCTGTTATTTCCTTCGTGAAATAAGACCCATTATTATCATGTAGATCCGACCGGATCTAGATCACGCGGTGGTCCACGGATTAACCCCGTCGCAGGCAAAGAACCCACAAAAAAAAGAGACTGCAAAACAGGATCTTGCGATTTGTTCGACAAAAAAGGAAAGTTGTAATCTTTATTTTTTTAAGATTTTTCTTTTGATTTTGTTGTAACCGGATCTTATAAAAAGACCGGATTCATTTGTAACCGATAAACTGTTATTAATGGAAACGATGAAATCAGAGAAGGCAATTTTTCCCGCAAACAATCTGGCGACCACAGTGGGAGCCACCAATCTCGCTGCCGAGATCGATGCGTCGCAGCTGCGGATCTCAATCCCGGTCGAGGAGGAGGTCGAGTATGAATTCGACCAGCAAAAGTTCAAGGAGTATCTGTCATCCTCGTCCGGATCCACCTCCCCCCGCAAATCCAAAAAGTCTCCGAAGCTCTCCTCCAGGAGAAAAGTCCGTTGGTACGAGGAAGTGCAGAGTACCAACGAAGATCTCACCCCAATTGATGTCGAAGTTGCATCGGGTGAACTTCCACCGACCTCCAACCAGGTCAAATCCGCCACTGAAGGCGTGGTGACTCTCTCAAAGAGAGCCCGCCAGAGGCGACGTCAATGCCTAGCGCGGCAATTCGCAAAGGCGATGGAGTCCGTAGACGGAATCCGCTATAACGCGGATCTGAAGAACAGGAGAGGCAAACAGCCTCAACCACCAATGAATGGCAGCTCCTCCAAGCCGCCAACAAACGAATGGATCCGTGTCAAACGGAATTGTTCAACACTTGAGGAGCTCATTCGCAAGCGCCACGCACTGTCAGCGCAGGCACGGGCTCAAGTCCAAGAAGCCCGTAGAAGACTGCAGAAAGAAGTGGCCAAGAAACCACCACCAACCCACCAAGTATGGAGGCCGAAATCTGAAGCGGTGATTCAGGCTAAAAAGTAAACATTGCAGCCTTCAACAAAGGTTCAACCTTTGGCGAACCAACCTAAATCACCGATGATTTCCACAACTACTCCGGGAGATCCCGCAGGACCATCCCAAAGAAGGAGGTCGGTTTTGGAGCGTCTCGGTCCACTTCCCGATGAGCGAGGCAAAGCTCCAGTTCAAGAACGTTTGGGCCCACTAAAGAAGCCTCGAACGAATCAACATGTTGGGAGTCGCCGCAACCCTCAGCATGGCAAGGAGTTCATGGCAGCTAAGCGCACCAATTTGCGCATTGAAGTCCAGGAGCCCGCGGAGAATTCACGCCCACAAAGGCATGTTTCGAGGTGCGTGACTCTTGAAAGCCCAAAGAAGGCAGTTCGCCCTCAGAAGGAAACGTTGTCGTCTGATGACGATAATGTTATACCTGAGAAGTCGTGCCAACACACGATAGGTTACTCCGACCTTCAAACCGACGAGTTGTACTATCGTGTTGGGGGTATGAGTAAAACAAGGAAAAGGAGTCCTCGAAAACTAGAGACTCAATGTCCTTGTTCCAAACTCATTCGGGCAGTATTGTCTGAGTGCAACTGCACCAAGATAGTCCCCGAGAGAATTTCAGTTTTCGAAAGACTCAGTGCTGAAACGCCAAAACCAAGGCATAGGCATTTTCGACGAAGAAGAACGGTGGTTGAAGATGGAGAATTTCCGAGGGTCACCACCAATATGACCAACAAAGGGTCATCGGCACAGGACAATTCCAAGTCGATTCCAGAGGTACCCCGACGTGTAACTCGTCTGTAGTCCGGAGCCATCATTCGAGCAACATATGGTAGGGTTCGGATAAGATTACCTTCAGGAGATGAAGAATCAGATGCCGGCTCGGCGGTCGCATCTGACAATACCGTATCCAGCGAAGGACAACCCCACGAGTCATTTATGATAAGCGCGGAACAAGTGGCCAAGATGCTCGAAGAAGCCATGGCCAAACAATAGGAAAGCTTCAGGTTCGAAATGCAGATGGCTATGCAGAATATGAGAGAAATGCATGAGCAACAAATCCAAGCACTGACGAACCAGCAAGGCGAACCAAGCCGCCGTAACCAGGTCAATCAGGAAGATGAGCACACAGATGCGGATGAAGCTCACAATGCCAATAATCCTCCCGTCAATGCTGGGGGTGGTATCAAGAATGCTAGTCACAATGCCACACTTCCACCTCAGAATCGTGCTAACGAAAATACAGGTGAAAGTTTGAAGATTAAAATCCTCGAGAGCAAAATCAATACGTTGATTTCCGCTCAAGAGATGAAGAAAACGAGCATTCCTTGTCCATACCCAAGAGAATGGGAATCAATCCCATATCTGACGAAGTTCAATCTAATTAACTTCACGCCGTTTGATGGGAAGGGTTCACCCACTCAGCATTTGATTTACTTCAAATCACATCTGGGGGTTATCTCTGGTAATGAGCCTCTGATGGTACGGTCCTTTGTTGGCACTCTTTGCGGAGCCGCCTTCGATTGGTATCGTCGCCTCAAGCTAGGAAGCGTGAATAGCTGGGACAATATGGAGACTAAGTTCCTCACCAACTTCTTCGATGATGATACCGAGATATCCATCGGGTCGTTGGTTGACGAGAAACGGAAAGACGGGGAACTAGTTGATACCTTCGTCAAAAGGTTCCGGAACAAGGCAATGAACTGCGGGGACCCGATCACCGAGTAGTTCATTATCCAGACTTGCCACAACAACCTCTCGTTGGACGTGTTGGAAGCAATGGGAACAGCACCGTCCAAAACATGGAAGGATTTGAAGGTCCGAGGGGAGCAAGCCGAGCGGTTCCTCAGGAGGAAGAAGGCGGAGAGAGGCCAACAGGCGACGAATCCTCCAAAATAGAACTTCGTCCCAAGAGGGAAAGGTAAGGCACATGCTAATGCAGTTGATGCTAATCAAACTTTCCAATTGCAACCTCAGCAACAGCCGTAGCAGCGAGCGCCACAACAATCGCAGTCGCAATGGCAACAACGGCATCAGAAGCAGAAATATTCGGAGCCGAGGTTTCCTAAAGTGTACTCTTTCAAAGATGACGAGGTGCTCGACATCTTCAAGTACCTGTTGGAGAACAACAAAATCCAGCTGCCGTCGATCATGGATCAAGCAGGGGCGAGCAAAGTGACGGATCCGAAGTATTGCGCATACCATAGAGCGGTCCATCACCCTACAAAGTCATGCTACCATCTCAAGGATAAGATCCAGGCGTTAATTGACGTAGGGGTCATAACCCCGAAACCGGCCAAGAATGTTGGAGCAAATGCAGTGTCAATCAGTTTTGGATCAGTGCCCACAACATGGTTTGAAACAAAACGCGTCACCAAAGTAGGAATGAAGACGGTGAATGATGACCCACATGGACAACGCCAAAAAGGACTTGTGCCACACACAGCCCCAAACGATGAAATCCTCTGGGTTCATCCTGATCTTATTGAAGACGATCAGTGGGCAACTTCCTCGACCAGAAAGGGTAAAGGCAAGCCCTGCAATGCTACTTTTGCGATCTTCGAAGAGGATGGTGATGAAGCTCCTACCTTCCTGCTCTCCGAAGAAGAACAAGAAGTTTTTGCCACTAAAAGCGGAAACCAGTACCACTTCAACTATCCATCGCCTAGTGATCAGTTAGCTGAACAGGGGGTGACTAATCTGGGACCAGCCAAAACGCTCACAGAGCTGGGGGTGATTACAACTCCTAGACCGGTTGAAGAAGCTCGACAACAGCCGGTTAACAAACAGAAAGAAAAGAAGCCCCAGGAGGTTCAGAATCCGAAGCAGTCTCGTTTCAATCGTCCGATTGGAAGAGATAAAACGGAAAGCTCAAACACTCCTCATAGCTTCGATATTATGGCTTAACTAGCCAACATTCCAGCATGGATAACGTTGTACGAGTTACTGCGGTTGTCCAAAGAAACCAGGGAAGCCCTGCAAGAAGCCTTGGCCAATTCAGAAGTGTTCCTTACTCAGGTCAAGCCGGTACCCGAACAGCCAGAACCGCTAATTCAACACTGCAATATAGCGGTCAAAAACCTTCCCTGCATTACCTTCACCAAAGAGGATATGCAGACAAAGAATTCGAACTATGATCGACCCCTATATTTCATTGGGTACATTGGCTCCAGCGAAGTCAACCGAATCCAAGTGGATCCGGGTTCCGCTGTGAGTATTATGCCGCTTCGCCTGATGCATAGCCTCGGCATTCCAGCCAGCAAGTTGGCGTCCACGGGCATGGTTATCTATGGATTCAATACTAGCGGGTCAAGACCCTTGGGTAAGATCCGGATAAAGTATCAAATGGGTGATTTGAAGTCGGAAGTCACATGTTACGTGATTGATGCCGAGACTTCATATAACTTACTATTGGGTAGACCTTGGATCCATAGTAATGTTATAATCCCCTCCACTCTCCATCAGTGTTTGAAATATGTTAACACTGATAATAAAGTTAGGATGGTGGTCGCGGATAAGCAACCATTCAAAGGGTTTGAGAATTACTTCACTGATTCTCTCCTTTATGGTAACGAATCCGATACTGAACCATCGGTCCATGGCACGGACAGCGAAGAAGAAGCTGATACTGAAGCCGGATTTGATTACGATGGAGGTTTTGTTTTAAACAACATTGTACCCTTTGTAATCAATCTTGACGATGAACAATCGTCAGATGGAAGTTGTAACTAGCAACTTGCCAATACTGAAATAAATGATGATTTAGAGTACTCACTGTCTCTTGATGATGTGATGAAGGGATTATATGATAATCCCGATTTATATATGCCGCTTCGATCGTCCTACATAACAAAGAAACGCCTTCAGCATTCTTTCGGGACAACCCTGGTTATCCCTGCCAAAATAGGAGGTGAAAAAGAAGTAATTTACGGTAAAGGAGAGAATTTTCCAGTACCAGATCATTTCTTAAGGGAAGATGAGAATGATGACAAACCTGGTCTGCATTTATCTAAATATAGTCCGGAAGCACGCAAGCTCATGGAAAAACAGGGATATGATTTCACACTCGGAGAAGGTTTATACTTCGATCGAGGTCCCCGTACGCCAGCTAAAGCGGCATATGTACCAAAAGGGAAACCGGATGATTATTATAAATTCAGACGAGGATTAGGGTACGTCTCTTCCTCAGAAGATGAATGTTGCTGGTTAATTAATAACCAATCATCTAAGCAATGCATAGATGGGTACTCGTCAGATTCCTCGGAATAGGATTCCGATACAAGTCTGGGTGAAGTATTCAAAGCCCTAATGACGAACATGGCTACAGCTGATCCATCCACAATGGAAGACGACGATCAAATGCCAACGTGGGAAGACCCATGGGTTCATCACCTGAACATGCAGTACGGTGACAGGTTTGAACAGAGGGAACCCCCACTAAAGATAAAATAGTCCAAATTAATATGGGCGACGAGGTCAACCCAAAGCCTATATTCATCAGTGATAGTCTTCCCCCACATGAGAAGGAGGAATTAATTGCTCTCATCAGGGAGTATATTGATATCTTCGCTTCGAATTATGAAGACATGCCAGGGCTCGACCCCAATGTGGCAATACACCGCCTCGATATCAAGTCGGATGCCAAACCTGTCAAACAACAACAAAGACGGTTTCGTCTGCAGATTATGGAAGCCATTGAGGCAGAGGTTAAGAAATTGATCGAATCAGGATTTATCCGAGAGGAGCAACATAAAGACTGGCTAGCCAATATCGTTCAGTCATGAAGAAGAACGGCAAAATCAGGATTTGCATCGACTTCAGGGACCTGAATGCGGCATGTCAAAAAGACGTCTTTCCTCTCCCGATCACGGATGTCATTATCGACAATACATGCGGATTTGAGAGAATGTCCTTTATGGATGGCTTTTCAGGATATAACCAAATCAAGATGCACCCAGAGGACGAGAAGCATACAGCGTTCAGAACGCCCCTCGGTGTCTTTTACTACACAGTGATGCCTTTTGGTCTAAAGAATGCAGGCGCCACGTACCAGCGAGCAATGACTAAGATTTTCCAAGAACATCTCAGGAAAACAGTTGAGTACTACGTTGATGATTTGGTGGTAAAAAGCTGCAACAAAGAAGATCACATCAAGGACTTGAAGACGATGTTCGATCTCATGAGGAGTCATCAACTGAAGATGGACCCCACTAAATCATTCCTCGGGATGTCCAGCAGAAAATTCATTGGATTCGTCGTCACCACTAAAGAAATACATATCGATCCGGATAAAGTGAAGGCGATACATGAATTGCAACCCCCTAGAAATCTAAGAGAACTCAGAGGATTGCAAGGGCGTTTAGCTTACATCCGGCGGTTCATGTCACACCCCGGGTCCAAAACATGATAATTTGGAGCGTGACTCGGTCGGCAATGCAATCATACGGTTACATTCAC
>BQKN01053723.1:0-12433 GCA_022839385.1 Asparagus kiusianus | reverse complement strand
GCGAGGAGTCGGGGTTTTCAAGAGAAAGCGGCGAAGCCCTGCCGGATTGAGGAGCAAGAGATCTTCATCAACTTCTTCTTCATTCCCCCTTCTCTTTTCCTTAGTGTTGCCCATTAGCGGTGACACTAAGAAGAGTTAGTGCCTTGTTTAACCGAGACATAAGCTTTACACTTCTGAGATCTCACGCAGATCGACGAAGTTCTGTTTCTGAATCCCACGCGGATAGACGAAACTCTGCCGGATTTTCCCGGAACAGATCTTGAAGAGTCGGCGGTCCACGGATATCAACATCCCCGTCACAGGCCAACAACCCACGCAAGCGAGACCGCACCAAACCGGGATCTCGTGTTTCTTTTCTGAAAAGCTGTAATCATTTTGTTTTCATTTTATTCTGTTGTAACGCCTGAAGTTGTAACAGATCTCAAAAAGAGAAGAGCAATGAAAACAGCAACTTTTCACGAAAACAAGCTGGCGACCACAGTGGGAGCCAACGATCTCGCCACCGAGATCGTCGTGACGCAACCGGCCTTCAAGATCCGGGTGAATGAAGAGATCGAATACGAGTTCGATCAGCAGAAGTTTGAAGAGTACCTCTCTTCCTCCTCCTCCAGATCCGCCTCTCCACATAGGCGCGGGAAGACTCCATCTCCCCGAAGGGCTCACGGGATCTCCAACTCTAATATCCAAGATCCCGTCGCTGTTGCTACACCCGCATCACGCAACGTCCCCGTGTCGTTCAGCGTGGTCGGTGTTGCAAATCCGGTTCTCCCATCAACCTCAAAGGCGATGGAAGATGCAACCCCGGTTCTGTCCAAAAGGGCCCGCCAAAGACGGCGTCAACGCCTTGCTCTACAACAAGCCAAGGCCGCAGAATCGATGGACGGGATCCGCTACAAGGAGGACCTAAAATCAAGGCAACTCCAGGAGCAACAACGGCAAACCACCAACTCCTCCTCCGAAACTGAAGCGAACAAGTGGATTCGCGTGAAGAGGAATCGCTCCACCCTTGAGGAGCGAATCAAGAAGAGGCGGGCATTGCTCACACAAGCCCGACTTCTCCTAAAGAAGGCGGAGGAGATGCAGAAAGAAGAGGCGGCCACAAAGCCGTCTACAAGCAAGTGGGTGTGGTTGCCAAAACCAAAACCAGCGCCCCAAACACAAGGGGGTGGAGTTGCTGCCCAAGGTTTGTCAAAACCAGATCCGGTGCCTTTGACGGAGCCAAGTAACAAAGGGGATCATTCAAAACCCAGGGTTCCTTTGAAGGGTCGCCTCGGTCCCTTACCGGTGAATCGAGGTAGAGTACCCATCAAGGAAAGACTGGGACCATTGAAAGGTCCCCAAGTTGCAAATCAGACTGGGGGTCGAATCAATCCCCCCAGGAAAGATGATAAAGGGAAAGCCCCTATCACTGACCGCATCGAGTTGCGGGTCGAAGCACAAGAGCCCGTTCAGTTTCTACGCTCACAAAAGCGTAAACTTGAACGGGCCACTTGTGAGAAAACTAACCAAGTGTTGCACTCCAAAAGGGAAACACACTCATCTGATGATGAGAGTGTTATACTGGGGAATACACACCAACACTCTATAGGTTACTCCAGTTGTAAAGCTGATGAGCTGTACTATAGAGCTGGGGGTGTGGAAAAACCCCGGAAGAAATATGTGCAGGACATGGAGTCTCACTGCCCGTGCGCCAATATCATCAAGGCGGTGCTGTCGGGGTGCTGCTGTGCCCAAACCCCAAAGAGAGTTTCGGTGTTCGAGAGAATTTCCACACCGAGACGTTCCCACAAGAAGAAGTTCGTCCGCCAAGAAGACGAATATCTAAGGGTGACGGCTAATATGACCGGCAGAGCGAGATCGACGCAACCCTTCAACCGGGACCAGCTTGCCGAGATATCCCGATGCATGACACGGTTGCGGTCGGGAGCCATTGGCCGAAAGGACTACCGTAGGGTGCCGAAGGGGCTTTCTCTAGAAGAAGAGGCGTCGGATACTGATTCAGACTCCTGCTCGGCCGTAGCGTCTGATGACACAGCATCGAGCGCGGGGCAACCTTGCTCATCGCTTATGATCAGCGCCGAACAAGTAACCAAGATACTTGAAGAGGCCCTGGCTAAGTAGAAAGAGGCCTTCAAAATTGAAATGGAAACGGCCATGCTACGGATGAGGGAAGAGCACGACCAGCAAATTCGCGCTCTATCTAATCAACTCGGGGAATCCAGCCGTCGTAACCATGCTAACCAAGCAGGTAGCGATTCGGATGTGGATGAACCTCTCAATGCCGAGAACCCTCCGGTTAACCAAAACGCTGGGGGTGGTAATACAGGGGGTGGCCCCGTTATCCCACCTTCAATTTGCCCAAGCTCCAGCACAAGCGGGGATGAGAAGATGAAAGATCTCGAGAGCAAAATTAACACGTTAATGTCTGCTCGAGAGGTAAAGAAGACCGGAATTCCTTGTCCTTACCCAAAAGAGTGGGACTCGATTCCGTATCCGGCGAAGTTCAATCTGATCAACTTCACGCCGTTCGATGGCAGAGGCTCGCCCACTCAACATTTGATCTACTTCAAGTCTCACTTAGGCATGATCTCCGGCAATGAACCCTTGATGGTTCGGTCATTCGTCGGCACTCTTCGCGGAGCTACCTTCGATTGGTACCGCCGTCTTAAATTAGGAAGCATCAACAGTTAGGAGGACTTGGAGAGCATGTTCCTCACTCATTTCTTTGATGACGACGACGAAATATCCATTAGGACACTCTTCGATGAGAAACAAAAGAACGGAGAGTCGGTGGATACCTTCATCAAACGCTTCCGCAACAAGGCGATGAACTGCAAGGATCCCATCACGAAGGAGTTCATCTTGCAGACTTGTCATAACAACTTATCCATTAACATATTGGATGTGATGGGAATAGAGCCGTCCGACACTTGGAAGGATTTGAAGGCCCGAGGAGAGCAAGCTGAGCGATTTCTCAAAAGGAAGAAGCCCGAGAGGAGCCAACCGATGGCTAATTCTCCAAACTCGAACTTCGTCTCTCGTGATGGGGGTGAGGCACCTGCAGCGGTTGCTAATCAGACGTCGCAACAGCAAACCCGGAGGCAACAAAAGACTCCGGATCAGAGGCCTCAAAAAGAGTATTCCTTCAAGGACGAAGATGTTCCAGCCATCTTCAAATCCCTCCTGGACAATAACAAGATCAAGCTCCCACCTATTGCGAATCAGGAGGATGCTGACGATGTTGCGGATCCGAAGTACTGCGCATACCACAGGAGGATCCATCACCCAACCAAGGCGTGCTTTATACTCAAGGATAGCATCCAAACCTTAGTGGAAGCCGGCGTTATAACGCTAGGGTAAGCCAGTCAAGAACGGCAAAACTCCAGTGGGTGCACGAGTATAAACTGTATCCCCAACTCCGACCGGTATAAGAGTATAAACTGCTTCCTGAGACTCCGAAGAGTATACGAGTATAAACTGCTTCTCAATCCTCCGACCGGTATAAGAGGTTAAACTGCTCCCTGATACTCCAATAGGTTTATGAGTCTAAACTATTTCCTCCCTTCCACGGGAAGTTCCTAGAAGAATGTCATGCGTGGTATTCTTAAGGATAACCCGATCATGCATCTAATTCAATGATACACCCAGTTTTACAAAGAAAAGCTGGGGGTGGATAATTCATCATTTACCAAAGCCAAATTCCCCTCTCGATTCGTCCAATGAACGAGAGGTCCACAAATCGAGCGATCAAACCCTTTTACGGGTAGGATCGTCTCAAACTTCCCACTTGGTCAAACCTTACTACAGTTAGGACCAAAGCCAAATTCTCCTCTCGATTCGTCCAAAGAACGAGAGGTCCAATTTCAAATCGAGTAACCAAACCTTACGACAGTTAGGGTTATCCGAGTCTTTTCGATTCTCGGAGTGGAGATCCCACTCCTAGTTTCATCTTTCGGATTCTGGGGGTGGAGATCCCGCCCCGAGTTTCCTTTGCAAATGAAGATAGAATATAAAATTCTTCCTCTTCAGCACTGGGAGATAGAATATAAAATTTTCCCTCTCTCAGCCTTTCGATTCTTGGAGTGGAGTTTTCACTCCTAGTTTCGTTCTTTCGGATGCAGGGGGTGGGGGTCCCACCTCAAGTTTCCTTTCCATTGGGAGATAGAATATAAAATTCTTCCCCTTCCATTGGACGGTTTAGTCTTTCACCGATTGAGAAAAGACACCAGAGTTCGATTCTGGGGAATTTTATCCTGAAGCCTAAGAAGGGATGAGTCAACGCCTGACACGCGTTGCCGGTTAGTCCTTAACCGTTAAAAAAGGACACACGTCCACATATTCCACATTGTGGCAGGTTGTTATTAATAACACCATAATCCCTGCTTCACACGCACGGGGAATTTTATCCTGAATCCTAAGTAGGGATGAGTCAGCGCCTAACATGCGTTGCCGGTTAGTCCTTGACCGTTAAAAAGGACAAACCCACATATTCCACATTGTGGTAGAATCCGTGCTTCACACGTACGGGGAATTTGATCCCGAAGCCTAAGTAGGGATAAATCAACGCCTAACACGCGTTGCCGGGTAGTCTATTCCCGTGAGAAAGACGAAGTCTACGTATTCAATATCGTAGCACTAAAAGAGTTAACTCTTTTAGCACGACGTCACATACGGAACGGACTTAAACAATCCGCATGCTAGCCCGATTCAAACGGTAATCGGTAAAGGCACGTCAAACCCGTTGAGGGCTGGGGGTTTGCCAAAAACCCCAGAGTCAGCGCCTAACACGCGTTGCCGGGTAGTCTATTCCCGTGAGAAAGACGAAGTCTACGTATTCAATATCGTAGCACTAAAAGAGTTAACTCTTTTAGCACGACGTCACATGCGGAACGGACTTAAACAATCCGCATGCTAGCCCGACTCAAACGGTAGTCGGTAAAGGCTCATCAAACCCGTTGATGGCTGAGAATTTGCCAAAAATTCTATAAATGCGAGTCATTGACGCACCAGCTCCATTAGTTGGTCTCGTGACTCGAGCATCCAACAACTTCAGAATGGGATCCACATATGCAGATGAATCAGCTTTTACAGATTGGTCCTGCAACCCCTCCACAAATTTCGGGTTATAAGTTTGTGGTCTAAATCTTGGGATTTCAACCCCAAATTCGTGGCCTCTTTGCAAATAAGCCCCTTTAAAAACTTTTAGGGACTGTTTTGCAAATACACCCCCCACAATCCTTCATCAAATGAGTACAAATCAAAACCCCCCACAAAATTTCAGCCAAATTTTTCACAAAACCCCCCAAAGATTTCGACCATAAACCTCTCTCTTGAGAATTCAAGTGTGAAAAGGGGTAATTCAAATGGGGGGAACCACAAGCAAAAAAACCTCTTTCTCTTGAGAATTCAAGTGTGAAAAGGGGTAATTCAAATGGGGGGACCACAAGCAAAAAAAAACCTCTTTCTCTTGAGAATTCAAGTGTGAAAAGGGGTAATTCAAATGGAGGGGACCATAAGCAAAAGGACAAATGAAGAAAGGGGGGGGACCATGGAAAAAGCAAGAAACCCCCTAAGGGTGTCTCGGCAAAACCGAGACACCCCAAGGGTGTCTCGGCAAAACCGAGACACCCCAAGGGTGTCTCGGCCTTGCCGAGGCACCCAGGGGTGTTTTGCCCGGGTTTTGACTCCCCGCGCGATGTTTCGACTCCCCGAATTGTTTTCTGATCCCCCGATTGTTTTGTGAACACCGATTCCTCGCCAATTGTTGGTGAATTCCGCGAGTTGACTTTTGGGCGATTTAAAACCCTAAGGTAGATGCCGGTCAACGCGTAACCTTAGGTCAACGCCGGACAGCGCGTTGCGTCAAAAGTCAACCCATGCGGTTCAAAACCCTAAGGTAGACGCCGGTCAACGCGTAACCTTAGGTCAACGCCGGACAGCGCGTTGCAACCCATGCGGTTCCAAAACCCTAAGGTAGACGCCGGTCAACGCGTAACCTTAGGTCAGCGCCGGACAGCACGTTGCAACCCATGCGGATTTGAAACCCTAAGGTGGACGCCGGTCAACGCGTAACCTTAGGTCAACGCCTGACAGCGCGTTGCGTCAAAAGTCAACCCACGCGGTTCAAAAACCCTAAGGTAGACGCCGATCAACGCGTAACCTTAGGTCAACGCCATTCAGCGCGTTGCGTCAAAAGTCAACCCACGCGGTTCAAAACCCTAAGGTAGACGCCGGTCAACGCGTAACCTTAGGTCAGCGCCGGACAGCGCGTTGCAACCCATGCGGATTTGAAACCCTAAGGTGGATGCCGATCAACGCGTAACCTTAGGTCAACGCCATTCAGCGCGTTGCGTCAAAAGTCAACCCATGCGGTTCTAAAACCCTAGGATGAACACCGGTCAACGCATAACCCTAGGTCAACGCCATTCAGCGCGTTGCAACAAAAAGTCAACCCCCAGTGATCCGAAACCCCAAGTCAACACGATGTGACAGGGATAGTAAGTTCAAAAGTCAACTCAATGATACGAGCCAAACTCAACTCACCAGCTGTAAACTCGAGACTCCAACGACGGCCAGGCGATAAACGCAGCGCCGAAACAACTTTGGTTATTCGACAAAGCACCGGATAAACCGAAGATCGAAGGAGCCGAGAGTTGAAGCAAACCACAGGTCCCTTAGGCCGACTGAAGGCTGGACCAATCATTTCCAAAGTATTCTGGTCTCTCCTACAAAGGAAACGAGTCCGAAACACTTTGGAGGTGGTATCTGTAGGCATCAAAAATTGCCGATAGGTCCCCGCACACAGCTCAGTGTTAACGAGCGACGATTGAACATCACCACCCAGTTCACAAGAATTCAAATGACGTCGGTGAGCGCCTGAAGTGAACCGACGAACTACGTGAGCCGATTGAATCACAGAATCACGGGGATATGGATTGACCGAAAACCCCGCAATCATTACAAACGGACCAACGCCCTTCAAATTCCGTTGGTCCTACTGGTAATCCAACTGATGGGGTCTACAGAGCTCACCGACAAGATTCCAACGCATCCGAAACCACTCAGATCCGAGTTCGGACGAAAAGTCAACGAAGAATCAACGGCGGGACAACGACGGACAGTCTCGGACTGAACCGAGGCACCCGGGGCATCTCGGCAGGCTCGAAACACCCGAGGGGTGTCTCGGTTTGGGGCCGAGACACCCCCTAGGGGTGTCCTCAATTCAGCCCCCCCCTCTCCTTGTGGCTATAAATAGCCCCCTTGGCCTCCTTTGTGAGGGGCTCCTGATTTTGCTCTTGGCTTGGCTCCTCTTTTGGGTTTTGGCCTTGAGCAAGATCTGAATTTTGAAGCGGCGAAGCCCTGCCGGAGCGAGGAGTCGGGGTTTTCAAAAGAGAGCGGCGAAGCCCTGCCGGATCGAGGAGCAAGAGATCTTCATCAACTTCTTCTTCATTCCCCCTTCTCTTTTCCTTAGTGTTGCCCATTAGCGGTGACACTTAGAAGAGTTAGTGCCTCGTTTAACCGAGACATAAGCTTTACACTTCTGAGATCTCACGCAGATCGACGAAGTTCTGTTTCTGAATCCCACGCGAATAGACGAAACTCTGCCGGATTTTCCCAGAACAGATCTTGAAGAGTCGGCGGTCCACGGATATCAACATCCCCGTCACAGGCCAACAACCCACGCAAGCGAGACCGCACCAAACCGGGATCTCGTGTTTCTTTTCTGAAAAGCTGTAATCATTTTGTTTTCATTTTATTCTGTTGTAACGCCTGAAGTTGTAACAGATCTCAAAAAGAGAAGAGCAATGAAAACAGCAACTTTTCACGAAAACAGCGTGTAATCAGCTGCTAGAGTTTCCTTTCCCTTAGACCGCTGGGCGTTGTTTTGATTGCGTTGTTGTTGCGGCTTGGGTTGTGGCTCTTCTTCAGCTTTAACTCGAGCAACAATCTCTTTGGCTTGCTCTCCTTACGACACCAGTTGTCTCCAGGAACGACATTCTGCTACCCCCATCTGGGCAAGGAGCTGAGTCTGCAGATTGTGCCTGCAAGTTTCAACCAGAGTTGATTGAGTCATACCTGATGGGCATCGCAATGCCATGCTGCGGAATCTCTCCACATAGGCTTTGATGGATTCTCCCTTCTTTTGTTTGGTGGCGAGAAGGGTAGGGACTGAGACTTCCGTGTCATCTTCGAAGAACCTTGCTAAAAAAGCCTTTCCAAGTCTATCCATTTCTGAATAGAGCCAGCAGGCAGCTTCATAAACCATTCAAAGGCTACACCCTTGAGGGTACCGATGAATAGTCGGGTCAAGATGGCATCGTTTGCCACCACATCTCCAGTCTGGGACTTGAAGTAGTAGATGTGCTGATTTGGTGATCCGGTGCCGTCAAACGGCTGTAAGGTTAGAGCCTTAAACTTTGATGGGTATGGAGCTGTATCCCATTCTGCAGGATAAGGCCGTATCACTCCTTTTTCGCAAACCTCGCTTCTATTGGCCATCGCGTTAAGGCGGGCTTCTAGCTCGTCCACTTTATTTGACTGAAGATTCGCTTCTCTCTCCGTCTCTTTCTCATTTTCGGAGGAAGACTCCAAATTGTGAGTCTCGTGTTCCACATTTTTCGGTACTTTTTGTTTCCCTTTAGAAGGTGTCTTTCGGGAAGATTCTGGTTTTTGGCCTTTTTCGGCGAGGAGCTGGGCCAACATATCCTTCATTTGGAGGAGTGTCTCTTGCTGTGCATGAAGCATAACATGGTGTTCATTAACTGTTTTAGCTAAATCTTCGGGGTTGTAAGTCATGTAAGCGGAGACCTCTCACACTCCAACAGAGCTTGAGGATTGAGACTCGACAATTGCCGAATGTTCATCATCAGAAGTGATTCCTTTGGCCAACTTTTGGTAGTCAACCGGGCGGATAGCTCCCGTCCGCGTCCGGGTACGTCGATATACTCCTTCAAACTCGTCGCAAATTTCTCGAACGGTCGGGGAATGGCTTCTTTCAGATTCATCGGAGCTAGGATGCCGGGCTTTCCCTCTGCCGGTCATATTGATGGTGACCTGAGGGTATTCAGTTTTAGGAACCTTCTTCTTCTGACGACGTCGTCTTTTGGTAGGTCTTACAACGTTCACCAGTCTATCGAATACAGACCTGCGAGGCTCAGGTGCACAACATTGGCATTCGGACAGGACTGTTGAAATAATCTTCTCACAATGACATGAATGAACTGTTGGCCGTGTTGGTTTTCCTCTAGAAAGTAATTCTCGCAAATCAAAAATTTGAGAATTATCTGTTGGGAATGCAACCCCCTGTCCTCCACTGGATGAGACTGGTTCTTGCTGCACATGAATCTTCAGCCCATGTTGTCCCTCTTGGACCACACTGCGTTCTTGAGTCGAAACGCAAGAGCGTTGTGATTTGTGAACAGCAAGCCTGGGCCTGCGTTTAAAAACAGACCTTTTGGGGTCCTGTTTTATCTGGACGCACTTATCAGGTGCGTCTTCAACAATATTGCATCCTGGAGGGACAACACACCCCTGAGGGTCGCGTTTGAGTTGTATTACTCGAGGCTCATAATTGGGCTCATTACCGCGACGCATGCGTTCTGGAATAGGAACGCAGTCCTTGGGCGGGGCTTCTCTGCCTTGAACCAGGGATCGGTTTTCTCGAAGGTGTGCTCGTCGGATGGATCTTCTCCGTCTCCAAGCGGCGTTCTTTTTTGCTTGTTTCAAAGTCTTGGCTGCAACGTCATCGACATTGGGGGAATTTTCTTCCGCCATAGGCCTTTTATCACCTACCACATGTCGTGTTGATACTGGTGTAGGACCCTCAGTCTGCAGGGCGAGTTTGAGACTTTGGCCAAAGGAGAGGACTTTCTTCAGCTTCTCAACAAGAGGTTGGATCTCTTTGGAGGATTTTTGGATGTTGTGCTTGGCCTTGGGGCTAAGCGATCCAGAGGAAAGAGCTTCCTCGTACTTGGCTTGATCGAACTCTACAACGAGAGTTTCAACAGTCGTTCCAGCGAGGTGGGCATCAGATTGCACCACCACTTCTTCATCAGTGAAGCTAGTCCCCAGCGGAGTCGCCATCTTTTGTTTGGTGGAAATTTGTAAGAAGAAATAAATAAAAGAATTGTATTTGATTTTATTCTCTCTAACTGCTTAGAAAAAGAATGTTTACAACTCTCTCAACTCTCAATTATAATTTGAATTCCTGAATACAAAAGAGAAGAGAATGAATTTGATTCTCTCCTTTGTTTAAGACTGGGTCCTTCACGGTGGCGATGAGATGCTTCCCTCGAGTGCTCACGTCGAGTTTGCTTCTCGTTGACGATCTGAACGTCTCAATCTGCTGGAACAACTGATCGGTCTGGTTGATAACTCTTGACGAGTATTGTAGCTCAGAATGAGTAACAAACTCTGGCAGAAAGAGTTGTTTGAACCAAAAATGATTCGGTTAATAAGCCAAGTATCTAACGTCTGGATTCCTCAATGGATGTTGATTCCCCAGACTGTATAAAGAGTTGATTCTCCAACTCTCTATCTCTCTCTCAGATCCTCTGCCGAAAATCCGATCTCGAAATAATATCTCGCCCCTCAATCTGATTCTCAAAAATCTGATCCTTAACTCTGTTGAGTTTGTGGATATTTATAGGGGGATTAGGGGTGTAACTGCCCCCATAATCCGTGCCTAAATGGGGGTTTAGTTACCCCATTAATCGGGTGTAACGACCCACGTAAACCACTCTCTATATCGTGGGTAGAGAACAACTTCGAAGTTGTTACGATCACGTTTGAATGAGTCAGAACCTTGACTTGCGTTCTGGCAGTGATTAGAAAGAGATGTTGTGACGAGCTGCGTTGTGCAGCGATAGAGCTGCATGGGCAGCGATTGATGAGCTACGTTCGGTAGCGGTTGACGAGCTGCGTTGGTAGCGATGACAAGCTGCGTTGGGCAGCGATGATAAGCTGCGCTCAGCAGCGATAATGAGCTGCGTTCGGCAGCGGTTGACGAGCTGCGTTCGGCAGCAGTGACAAGCTGCGCTCGGCAGCGATGATGAGCTGCGTTTGGCAGCGGTTGACGAGCTGCGTTCGGCAGCGGTGACAAGCTGCGTTCGGCAGTGATGACAAGCTGCGTTGGGCAGCGATGATGAGCTGCGTTCGGCAGCGGTTGACAAGCTGCGTTGGGCAGCGATGATGAGCTGCGTTCGGCAGCGGTTGACAAGCTGCGTTGGGCAGCGGTGATAAGCTATAGATGTCTTCTCTGTCTTTATATATGGATGACACCAATGACCATTCAAGAAGGTCCTACTCAGACTATTTGTGATAATTGAGGCATCCCAATAACGCTCTATCAACTGCAAGTCACAATGTTCACTGAGATAGCTTGATCGTGCGCTTCTCAGCATGTTGAATATTTGCTTACATCTCTCTAGATCTTCCCGCTTTTCTAAAATCATTACACTGCTCATCAGCATCTCTGATAGTTGCTACTGTAATATCAGCTATGTTATTATCACAACCATCAAGATCAATCATCTCGCATAGGAGGCTTGTTAGCAGCGGATAAAGCTGTGTTCATGCTCACATTGATGTGGTGTCTTGATGATGGTACGTAAAGAGGATTTCTTCGCCTTGGTTCGAAGAGGCCACTGATTTATAGCCAAAGTGTTGCAAAAATCATCGTTCTGTAATCTTTGCTTTAGCTCTTTGATATGTAGGAGTCGTCAGATTGTAACTCCCAATGTTGATTGTGGAAATTGTTGTCGTGAGGGTCATCAGATTGTAACCTTCATCGATATATTGGGTAGAGCCGGAGGATAGTTTAATGCTTGGACCAGAACTAGTGAGACAGACTACTGAGAAGGTAGCATTAATCAGAGAGAGCATTTTAGCCGCCCAGAGTCGGCAGAAGAGCTATGCAGATAAGAGACGAAGACCCTTGGAGTTTTAGGTTGGAGATGCAGTTATGCTGAAGGTATCGCCTATGAAAGGCATTCAGCGATTCGGGAGGCGGGGAAAACTTGCACCGAGGTATATTAGACCCTTCCGGATTTTGGAGCGCATTAGAGCTGTGTCATATAAACTAGATGTCCCAACATCGATGTCTAGTACACACAATGTATTTCATGTTTCTATGCTCAAGAGGCACTTGCATAATAAGGAGCAGCAGAGAGTATTGGATGCACCTGAGATTGAGCTTCAGGATGATTTATTTACTATTAAGATTCCAGTTGCTATACTTTCCAGAGAGGACAAGAGGCTTAGAAACAATCTAATTCCTTTGGTGAAAGTCCAGTGGAACCGAAGAGGCGTTGAGGAGATTTCTTGGAAGCGCGAGGAGGACATGCGTCGTGACTACCCACACATGTTTGAGCAGATAAAATGAATTTATGTATGACTTATATATATAATTTATGATTTGCATGTATGACGATGT
>BQKN01053717.1:5845-17054 GCA_022839385.1 Asparagus kiusianus | reverse complement strand
ATCATTAGTAAATTGAGAATATCTTTCTCTGGACAAACTCTTTTTAATAATAGTTTTTCGTTTTAAAAACTAGACTCACATAGCTATCATTTGCCACTGATTTTGCTCAGTTTGGAGTTCATATGATATTTCTAATTTCCAGTCAAACATTTTATTTGTGCAGCAGATTTTCTGCAGAACCTATTATCAGTAAATTGAGCATATCTTTCTCTAGGAAAACTATCTTTAGGTATGGTTTTCTGTTTTGAAAACTAGATTCACATATCTTTCAATTTAAATTAGTTTAGTTCAATTTGGATTTCATTTGTTATTTCAAATGTCTAGCTCAATAGTATATATGTGCAGCAGATTTTCAGCAGAACATAACAAGCATGATTATTTGCACAAGAAATCATATGTAAACCTTCAATCATGCACGAAACTTTAAAACGAAGAATAAGACATATAAATTCAGATAAATAATGTTTAAATTATTTTTAGATCTTAAAATACTTCTGTAAATTCGTGCTTAATCTCTTTAACATGAAAAGACCTAGTCTTTATACATATATACGAAAGATCTAATTTTTATATACAAATTAATTGATTAGGCTCTATAAAACTCATTAAAAACTCTTCAAAAATATTTTAAAAACTGGGAAGGGGATTAGTAGAGATGATACTCGCCTGGGGTTATAGGAAAACTTGTTAGAAGCAACATCGAAGGAGATCTCCACTCCAAAAGCCAAAAATCAACAAAACACAACTTGAAAGCCTCAAATCTTCTCCAAGAATTCAAAATAGGGTTTATTGGGGTTTGGTGGCTGTTAGGGTTCTTAGATATGATAAAAGAAAAGAATTTTCGTAAAAAATACATGTATTTATAGAGGCAAACCCGAAACAAACCTGTTAGACCCGAACCAGGAAACCTAGTCTGACTAGGAAAATACCCCTTCGGTATTTTAGCTGTAACTTTCTCATCTGACCTCAGAATGAGGTGATCTAAGACTTGTTAGAAAGCTGTTGAAGAGACCTACAACTTTGGTCTTTTATACTTTTCCAAATGATAACTGCATCAGTGTGAAAAATATAAAAAATCATAACTGGTCATTATTCCCAGATTTTCACTCTTGGCCTTTGTGCATGTTTTGTGCATTTGCACTCATATTTTCACAAATATACATTGAGTTAATCTCAAATCAATTCTTATCATATCCAAAAATCAAAATATATTTTTTTTCACCATATAACATATTTATCATTATTTATCATAAAATATTCAAATTTACGGGGTTTTACAATCCCCGACTCTCGCCACACACTTCTCTTGGTGTACAAGTGTATTACAAAGTGAATCTCACAATACGTACAAATACAAAGTGTTTGTTCTCTACAATGGATGAGAACGAATTATAAGCTCACTCTCTAAGTTACACAATCCCACAACCCAATTATACTATAAATGTAAATATAATAAGCTCAATGGTTGTGTATGTGTAAACAAAGAGAAAATAAAATCAACTAAACTCAATATGAACACTAGCTTAATAAAATAATAATCAAACAATATGAAATATAAAACTAGATTGAGTTTAGAAGACTTCTCAATAGATGACAAGAGATGGAGGGAGAATAGTTGATTGCTCAAATTCCAATAGATGATCTCCTGAAGCTCTTGTGGAATTGAATTCTCAAACTCAAACACCCAATTGCTTAAAAGCTTCTAAACAAATATTAAACAAACTTAAACCCTTGTTTAAAACTCTTTAAACTTGTTTAAAACATTTCTTGAGTGTCCTTAGAAGTATGAGGGCATGGAGCATATATAGGCTCATGAAACAAGCCCAAAAACCCAAGAAAACCAAGCAAAAAGACAAAATAACAGATATATCAAAATCTGGAAAATATAGCCGGTATGCTACAGTAACTTCTAGAGAGTTTGGCGGTCGACCGCGGGTACTGTAGCAGTGCATATCAACTTTGTAAAATCAGGTAAAATATTAAAACAGCTCCAAAAATTATGAAATTTTGTGTGAAGGTTCTAGACATGTAGAATGACATGTTAGAGAAAGAATTTCTAAAAAATCATTTCCCAGTTGAGAGAAATAAATATTTGAACACAGATATACAGTTTCTAAAAATCTGCTGACATACATGATTTTGTAAAATCAATTTGGCACAGTAAATCAATTCCAAAGATAGTAAAATTTTGAGGAAAGTTTCTAAACATATAGATAAACATGTCAAAGAAAGAATTTATTGAATATCACTTCCCATTTATGAAAACTTATCTGTTTTGTAAAACATGTCCGAATAAAAATATGATTTTGTAAATTCCATTAAACATAACAAATCAATTCCAAACTTGATGAAACTTTATAAAATGTTTATAAGCATGAAAAAAACATGTTAGAAAAAGAATTTCTCAAATTGAATTTCCATTTGTGAAAACTCATGTATTTTGCAAGTGTGTCCAAAGCATGAAAACTCAAAACCATGCATGTATATATATAACTATATATATACATAGAAACCAAATACGTGTGTGTATATGATATTGAGCTTAAGGTACTTGACACACATAATATAAAACCTAAACTAAGTTACCCAAGCTAGATTTTGATCTTCAATAAGCTCTTCTTGGTAATCTTGCGGATGAAATTTGAACTTGATCTTTAACTTGAATTGCATGGCTTCAACCCGACATTCCGCCAACCTCCTTTGGATATGATCGTTGAAGCTCTATTACATTCATCCTCCAACTCGTTGTTTGTCTATAATAAATAAAAATATACCAACACTAGACAAACAACATTAGTGATAAATTGTTTGTTAAACATCATCAAAATAAAGAGGTCAACAATCTCCCCCTTTTTGATGATGACAAACAATTTACAGAAAGGATATATGCATGAAAGGAAATAAAAATACAAAGTATAATATATCATGCATATAAACAAGGAAGACTATACTCACAATATTTCTCCCCCTTTGACAACATCAAAAAGGGGACAAAAAGAATAAGAGAGCGAAAATTCCCCCTAACAATATGCATGAGTGAGTATAACACATAGAAGGATATATGGATTGCTCCCCCTATCAAAATGTCATATGGAATATATGTAATAAAGATCAAGGCAAATATATGTGAGTAAGCATAGATAAAAAAATATGCTAAACACCACTCACATACAAAAATACAATGAGGACACTCATATATAAATATATCATAGTGAACACAGTGTTTCATTTCTCAAGCATAAAAACCATGTATGAATGAATTTATGAAAGCAAAAGAATGAGGAAACATGAGAACCATAAAAAAAAGTTTTCAAAAGAAAACAAATTAATCACTCAAATGAGTTCAAAGTTTAAATCCAAAAACGTAAAAACCAAATCATCATTGATTTTTAAAAATTAAGAGAGGCAACTATATCTAGCTCTTGAGCTAGTATCAACCCATATAAACATTTAAGCATCCGGTAAATATGATTTGGGAATAAACACCTAATAAATCCGAGGATGTTACATAAATACAAACCTCTCATCAAAACAAAAATAATAATCATGAAAACAAAAGAATTTGATCAAAGAAAAATTATTTTCATATTCAAAGTTTTCAAAGTATAATTTTTTCAAAACCAAAAAAAATAAAAACATTAAAATTCTTGGTTTAAAAATCAAATTTGTTTTGGTACCCAAGTATTCTTGGTACCAAAAGGTTTAGGGATATGACCACTATCATTCAAGCTCAAAGCCCTAGAGTTATGAACCCTCTTGGACATATGTGGTGCACGGGATCGGTCATAGCAATAATCATGCAAATGACCCATTCGATTGCAATAAGTGCAATGAAGTGGATGTATTTGGTTATGTTGACCATGTGGATGTGCACGAGGAACATTTGTAAATAAAGATGGTCTTTTAAGATCATTTTGCAAATGAGAAATATTTTAAAAAAATGTTGGTCTACTTAAAATATTTTGCGATTTAGAAACTTTTCGCAAATCAAAACAAAACTTAGCTAAGTGACCAACTCTACCACAAAAATCACAATGATACACATTAGCATGCTTATAATAATTAATGGGTGCATGTGTGTGTACATGTGATGAAGAGACTTGATGAGATGCACAAGGAGCATTGACATTTTTATATTTGTGTGCATCATAGCAAAATTTAGCTAAATGGCCTTTACGACCATAAATGGAGCACTTGTAAACTTTGCTATACAAGTGTGCATAGTGTGTAGGTGATTTATAAGTTATAGCACTAGATTTAGCACACTTGTCCATAAGTATCTTATGATTATCAATGCATGTGTTTAATGTTGAATCAAAACAAGATATGTGGTTTTTCACACGATTCAACTCATCATTATGCATACAAGCATTGAAAATAGAAGTAGATGAAACATGATCATTTCTAAAAGAATTAAAATATTTTCTAATAGTTCCTACTTCTATCATGGCATCATTATTAGTATGAGTTAAGCTAGCAATAGATGAAGACATATTATTATTTTCCAAACTTAATAACTCATTGTTTTCTTTCAAAATAGCATTATCTTTAACAACAATATCAAGTTTGGAAGCTAGCGACTCATGATCGGATTTTAGACTAATATACTTGCTTTTAAGATCAATAAAATTATTTTGCAATTTAGTATAGGCATGAGATAATCTTTCATATGCACAAGCGAGTTCATCAATAGTTAATTCACTTTCGGAATCGGAATCGCTTACTACACAAGAGTTATCCTCTTGTGGCCGTGTGCATGATGCTCTATATGAACTTGAAGAAGAATCCTCCAAAGCTTGTCGGATTGTCTCCAAGTCCTCTTGATGTGCTTCAATAAATTTCCAAAGTTTGTAAGCACTATCAAAATGAATAAATTTGTTAGAAAAGGATGAGTCAAAAGCATTAAGCAAAAATTCTAACAAAAGCTTGTTCATTGTAAATATTTTATTATCATGATCGCTTCACTTGGATTTCTCCAATGTGGGCATAATGTAAGCACAATCAACAACTTTCCATAAGTTAATATTTCTAGATTCAACAAATATTTTAAATTTAGAGTACCATTGAGCATAAGGAAAATTTCTATATTTTGGAGCAATGTTTGGATCATAGCCTAAACGAAATATATTCATATTCATGATATATATATGAAAATATGCAAGCAAGACAAAAGTAATCATAACTAGATTAGCACAAAAAGATAACTTGGATCTTTAACTCAAGGTGATTAGACCTTAAATCAAAGAGTATCAAGCTCTGATATCAATTGTTAGACCCTAGAGGGGGGAGGGGGGTGATTAGGGTCTTATGCTAATCTAATCTGATTATATGCCAATTAAAATAAATTAACAAGTTATTCTAGCAAGTATGAAATACAACAAGATATATGAGTTTGGATAAGCAATATGAACTAAGGGATATATCCTAGCAAAGAGATATGCTATGAGATATATACAAGGATATACAAATCACACAAGGGTAAGCAAACTAGACTAGATAGTGTGTTGAATAAACAATGAGCAATACACAATGGCGATATAAGATATGGGCATGAAAATAAGTGCGCCAAGCAATCACAAACAAACGATATGATCACGGAGTTCGGTCTAACCACTTGACCTACGTCTCCGCTCCTCACCTCGAGGAGATCTCCACTATCACAACAACCGGGTTTTCTACGTTTACCCGAACAATGTTTACACCACACAATACGGTTTTCTAGTTTACCGAAAACTCTACAACTAATACACTCTTGTAATCCTACTCTACACCCTCTTAAGTGTTGAACTAGACGTGTCTCCCTCAAGTGCTCGATTACAACCTCTTCCTAGGTTCATCAACCGACGCCACTCCTCTTGGGACGATCCCCGACTCTCGCCACATACTTCTCTCAGTGTACAAATGTATTACAAAGTGAATCTCATAATAAGCACAAATACAAAGTGTTTGTTCTCTATAATGGATGAGAACGAATTATAAGCTCACTCTCTAAGTTATACAATCCCACAACCCAATTATACTATGAATGTAAATACAATAATCTCAATGGTTGTGTATGTGTAAACAAAGAGAAAATAAAATCAACTAAACTCAATATGAATACTAGCTTAATAAAATGATAATCAAACAATATGAAGTATAAAGCTAGATTGAGTTTAGAAGACTTCTCAATAGATGACAAGAGATGGAGGGAGAATAGTTGATTGCTCAAACTCCAATAGATGATCTCCTCAAGATCTTGTGGAATTGAATTCTCAAACTCAAACACCCAATTGCTTAAAAGCTTCTAAACAAACATTAAACAAACTTAAACACTTGTTTAAAACTCTTTAAACTTGTTTAAAACATTTCTTGAGTGTCCTTAGAAGTATGAGGGCATGGAGTATATATAGGCTCATGAAACAAGCCCAAAAACCCAACAAAACCAAGAAAAAAGACAAAATAATGGAGATATCAAAATCTGGAAAATATAACAGTTATGCTACAGTAACTTTCAGAGAGTTTGGCGGTCGACCGCGAGCACTGTAGCACTATATATCAACTTTGTAAAATTAGTTAAAAATAGTAAAACAGCTCCAAAAATTATGAAATTTTGTGGAAATGTTATAGACATGTAGAATAACATGTTAGAGAAAGAATTTCCGAAAAACCATTTCCCCGTTGAGAGAAATAAATGTTTGAACACAGATATACAGTTTCTGAAAATCTGCTGACATACATAATTTTGTAAAATCAATTTGGTGCAGTAAATCAACTCCAAAAATAGTAAAATTTTGAGGAAAGTTTCTAAACATATAGATAAACATGTCAAAGAAAGAATTTCTTGAATATCACTTCCTATTTATGAAAACTTATCTGTTTTGTAAAACATGCACGAACAAAAACATGATTTTGTAAATTCCATTAAACATAACAAATCAATTCCAAACGTGATGAAACTTTGTGAAATGTTTATAAGCATGAAAACAAACATGTTAGAAAAAGAATTTCTCAAATTAAATTTCCATTTGTGAAACTCATGTATTTTGCAAGTGTGTCCAAAGCATGAAAACTCAAAACCATGCATGTATATATATAACTATATATATACATAGAAACCAAATACGTGTGTGTATATGATATTGAGCTTAAGGTACTTGACACACATAATATAAAACATAAACTAAGTTACCCAAGCTAGATCTTGATCTTAAATAAGCTCTTCTTGGTAATCTTGTGGATGAAGTTTGAACTTGATCTTTAACTTGAATTGCAAGGCTTCAACCCGACATTCCGCCAACCTCACTTGGATATGATCATTGAAGCTCTATTCCATCCATCCTCCAACTTGTTATTTGTCTATAATAAATAGAAATATACCAACACTAGACAAACAACATTAGTGGTAAATTGTTTGTTAAACATCATCAAAACAAAGAGGCCAACAACTATGACATCTGGCATAAATCCCCTCTTTAGTATTTGAAAGAAAATTATTGCTGCTTCCTTCAACATTCCTTGCACAGCCATTCCCTTGAGAAGGATGGTGAAAGTAACTATATCAGGTATGAGCTTGTGTACTCCCAATTATCTATAGATTTTATGTTGGTGAAAGTAACTACATGAATTAGAATTAGAACTAACATGAAGTGAGTTACAATCAACATAAAATGAGTTAGAACTAACAAAGAGCACAAGAGTCTAAAACTAACATGAATTAGAACTAGAACTAACATGCAGTGGGTTAGAACTAACATGAATTAGAACTAGAACTAACATTCAGTGGGTTAGACAAAGAACGAGTTAGAACTAACATGAATTAGAACTAGAACTAATATGAAGTGAGTTAGAACTAACAAAGAGCAAGTTAGAACTAACTCTAAGTGAGTTAGAACTAACAAAGAAAAGGTTAGAACTAACAAAGAGCAAGTTAGAACTAATTTTAAGTGAGTTGAACTAACAAAGAACAAGTTAGAACTAACATGAAGTGAGTTAGAACTAACATGAAGTGAGTTAGAACTAACAAAGAGCAAGTTAGAACCAACATAAAATTAGTTAGAACTAACAAAGAGCCCAAGATGCTCAATGCCCAAGGCCCAATCAAAGACTTTTAAATATATATTGTAGGTGTATGGGTTTGAACTCTTGACCTCCTCTCCAAATTACCAAGCTTTACCACTAGACCAAGTAGCCAAAATATTAATGTTAGTTCCACTTAAAGTTAGCTCTTACTTGCCGTTATAACTAACATAAAATAAGTTAGAATTAACATGAAATAAGTTAGAACTAACATGAGTTAGCTCATGATAGAATTTAAAAAATGGCATAAATAACTAGAGTTAGCTTATGTTTGTTCTATCGCAACTCATGTTAGTTCTAATTTTTACCAGCTCATGTTAGTTCTAATTTTTACCAGCTCGTGTTAGTTCTAATTTATTTAATGTGTTAGTTCTAGCGTCAATGTTGGGTCTAAACGTCATGTTAGTTCCAATTTATGCCATATTAGTTATAGCTTCTCCAATGTTAGTTCTAACAGATATTGTGTTAGTTCTAATTTATTTAAGTCGTTAGTTCTAGCGTAATTGTTAGTTCTAAACGCCATATTAGTTCTACTTGATGATGTGTTAGTTCTATCTTCTCCAGTGTCAGTTCTAACAGGTATCATGTTAGTTCTAATTTATTTAATGTGATATTCCTAGCGTAAGTGTTGGGTCTAAACGTCATGTTAGTTCTAATTTATGCTATATTAGTTCTACTTTCTCCAGTGTTAGTTCTAGCTGGTATCATGTTTGCTCTAATTTATGTAATGCATTATTTCTAGCGTACTTGTTGATCTAAACACCATGTTAGTTCTACTTGATGATGTGTTAGTTCTAGCTTCTCTAGTGTTAGTTGTCACGCCCCGCTTCCCGAAATACCGGGAATCGGAACGCGAACAAGCCCACGACGTATTAGATTGAGAAGAAATATACATTATTATTTTTTTGTCTTTTCTTTTTCTTCTCAATCCAATACGCTAAGCGTCTGGAAATAAATACGATGCGAAGTCATAGGTCCCCGATCACAATCAGTAAGAATATAATGAATAACACAGAACAAAATAATACATATCACAAATGAATATCATCCAAGACATAATATTCGGGTCAAACGTGCCCTTATACAAAACTGAACAAATGAATACTGAAGAGATCAAAAATACATCGATCAAGCAGGAATGTAAAGAACTACAAAAGCAACTAAGGCCAACAGAAAAATAAAGAAAAGACTAGGCTTCGACTTCTTCTTCTGCTCCATCTACAAGGCACTCCTGCTGAGAATCCTCTAGCTCCTGCTGAACCTATTCTTCCTCTAAGTCTGACGTACACCAGAAAAACAGGTGTACGTCAGGTGCATGGCGTACGGCAAGACCCCACAAAACAAATAGAACGAACAGAAATCTAATGCGAAAAATGATACGATAACAGAAACAACAAAAGAACGTACAACTGAAATCCACAAATCAACATGAAAACACTACTAAATCATGATAACATAAAGCATACAAAACCAATCAGGTAACGAGATCATGTAGCTAGCGATCAGACTAATCATCCAAGCAACGAGGGCATACAATAGATGGAATTAATACCTAAAAATCTACAACAAGAGACGTAGTACGTCGAGCAAAATAATCCAAACAAGGAAACTCTCATGTATATACCATATGTCTCAAATTGTAGATAATTAAATATTAATCCCGATCTATGTATGAAAAGAACAACACTGATCTACATCTTAACAAAACTAACAAAGCTCACCATAAAGCACGCAAGCATATTATTCTTGTTTTACATGTTATTTGAATTGGGAAAGAATATTTTGATGTATATAATCGGGTCCCCGTAAATTCGTCCGGGGGCCGCCTTCAAGTCAAATATTGGCCCTCTGGCCCATGTACATAACACTCACGATATCATAATAACAAGAAAGCGTTGTGCCCGTTTATATACATGCTATATTCTCCGTCTAATTCCCCTTTATAACCCCATGTTATCAAATTAATTAAGCAACTGTACATGAAATATTGTGCACTAGCCACGGAGTTACCGTGAAACGACTTCTGTAAAACTATGAACATAACCGTGACCCACAACACGTCCGATCAAGAGTGCATCGTCTAGTCAATGCTATAATAATAATAATAATCAAGGAAACCTCATACCGGGATATCGATATCGAGGGAACTCGGGACTCCTCACATCGGGATATCGATGTCGAGCAAGTATAGCCATGCTTTGAAGCATGCTTATAAATCATACTTTTAACAGATGTCGTCTTCATGTACAGTCTCTCCTATTGGATAACAACTAAGTGATAACACAACAAGTTTCCACACAGCTATTCATGTCAAGCAATCCTACGTAGATAATAATATATCACAGACTAATCTAATTAATTAACTCATATCAGAATTAGGAATTTAATGACAAGTCACATAATAATTTTACGATAAAACTAACAATCAAAATAAAGTAATCAAGGTTCGGGATCTTGCGTACGAGACCAAGGGGTCTGATGACGAACGGCGGGGCCGATGCAGACGCGGGAATGTTGTTGAAATGTCTCGGAGCTCCGACGGGCTTGCTGGCGGCTAGAAGGGGCGGTGCGGGTCGCCGGAGTTGTGGAGGAGCTCGGGGTGGTTGAGTCGACGGATCTGGTGGAGTCGGAGATGAAGAGAGGTGGTGGCCTGAGGCTGAATGGTGGCGAACAGGGGAAGAGGAGGTGGCAGTGGAGCTGAGCGTGGCTGTTGGCGTCGACAGCCAAGGTAGCGGCCGGTGGCGGGCGGTGCTCGGCTCAGTTCGTCGGATCTGGGCACGGGTGCGCGAGGAGGAAGCTGGCCGGAGCTCGAGGCGAGGAGGCTGAGCTGGACGTGGCCGTTGGGGGCTGTGGGCTACCGGCGTGGTCAGGGGCTCGACGGTCGGCTGCTGCCAAGGCGGGTGCAGGCGGGGCGGCGAACAAGGTGGCGGGGCGCTGCGGTGTTCAAGTTCGTCGGAGAAGAGCGGCTGCGGGGTGACGACGACGGTCGAAGGCCGAAGGGGAGAGGAGAGAGGGAGCTGGGTTAGGTTTTGAGGAGAGAGAAAAACAAGAGAGAGAGGCGGCGACTGCGTTTTGGGGAAGAAGAGGAGAGAGGTTATAATAACATATATATATATATATATATATATATATATATATATATATATATATA